>MU740400.1:1065-12166 GCA_026770625.1 Nicotiana glauca
GGTGTTTTGAGGATTGATACAAGTCCAAATAAGGTATTAGGTGGTATTGTATTTTTGGTTGGGGTTTCGGGGGTCCCGGGATGATTTCGGATGCTCAACGGGTTAGTTTTGGAAGTTAGAAGGAAAATTGCAGCAGGCTTCTGTTGTTTTTGCTTCTGCGGCTTGGAAACCGACAAAGCGGCCTTTTCGCCGCAGAAGCGAGTTGGCCCCTTTTCCTCCGAGACCGCAGAAGCGGTCATCTATCCGCAAAAGCGGAGCCGCAGAAGCGGTTTCCTAATCGCAGAAGCGATTTGTGGCTTCCCCTGAGAGACCGCAGAAGCGGAACCGCTGGAGCGGTCATGTATCCACAAAAGCAGAACTTCCCCCTGTAATGAGAAATCGCAAAAGCGGATATTTTGCCACTTAAGCGGGACCGTAGAAGCGGTACCTTGTCCGCAGAAGCGGAAATGTCTGGTCAGAAATAGGAAATATCGAGGGTTTAATTTCATAAGTTTGAAAATCAATTTTGAGCTCGGGCAAGGGCGATTCTGAGAGAATTTTGAAGAGGAGATTATTGGGTAACATTTCTATGATCCTTTCTAGTTATATTCCATCATTTAGTAGTTAAATATATCTTTTAAATTCGAATTAAGGATCAAAAATGGAAGAAATTGGGTGAAAGTTCATTGACTAAACTATTGGGTTTTGAGGGGGCATTTGACCTCCGATTTCTGAGATTTTTATATGGTTAGACTCGTGAGAGTACGAGGTTTCTGAAAATGTGAAAAACTATTCAGTTCCGAGACGTTGGCCTGAGGGGTGTTTTGGTTATTTTACCTATTTTCGCACCCTAGCTTCAATTTCAATATTGGAATCAGTTGTTACAATATTATTTATGATTTGTAATTGAATTGAATAGATTTGGGCCATTTGGAGTCAGATACTCGTGGCAAGGGCATCGTTCCCTAGTTGATTTTGCACCGGTTTGCGGTAAGTGATTTGTCTAACTTTGTGTGAGGGACCTTTTCCCTTAGGATTTGCTACTTGATATTTGAGTGCCTTGTACGCGAGGTGACGAGCGCGTACTTGAGCTAATTATTGTAAACACTTTACTACTTGAAGTATTTAAATTGAGATTTCCTATTTACTAGTTCATTTTAGACTGCGAGTTGAAGCTTGTGCTGAACTATTTGCTTAAATGCTTAGCTGACTTAATTGTTTAAGTGATTTGCTGACTTATTTGCTTAATTGTTTAATTGCACTAACCGTACTCTGTAACGCATGTTAGGCTAGGAATTTCTGCTACTTGTACTGGTTTTAGTAATTATTCTGGGATTATGAGTTGTTGTAGTTGTGTGTTTAAATTGGGACTACGGGGCAGCTTTCCGGGAGATCCCCCTGCATTTGATATATTATGGATTTAGGGTGCGGGATACCAAGAGATCTCCGGCATACTTATTGAGGATACCAAGAGATCCCCGGCATACTTTTTGGGGATACCAAGAGATCCCCGGGATACCAAGAGATCCCCAACATACTTATTGAGGATACCAAGAGATCCCCAGTGTATATGATGAGGATACCAAGAGATCCTCGGGATACCAAGAGATCCCCGGTTACTATTCCCCGATGAGAGAAGTATTCCTTGTATTGTTACCTTTGCTTTCTATTGCTGTTCCCCCTTATTTGTCTGGTTTAGATTCTCGCGGTGGACTTTATTTAAATTGTTTCCGTTATATTATCATTTATTATGTTTTGTCTCAGTAGGTCCCTGACCTTCCTCGTCACTACCCAACCGAGGTTAGGCTTGACACTTACTGAGTACCGTTGTGGTGTACTCACGCCTCTTCTGTGCATGTTTTTCATGTGCAGATCCAGGTACCTCTACGCAGGCGCACTTCCAGTAGCTGCAGGAGCATTTTCGGAGACTTGAGGTATATCTGCTGCGTCCGCATACCGAAGAGTCTCCCTCTCACTCTACCTTGTAATTAGCTCGATGATATTCCGTTATTCCTTGTTAAAGACATTTCCGGATGATTAGAGCAGCATTATGTTTTTTTCATTCTTAGTCTGTGTTGCCCGTGGGTTTCCGGGTTTTGGAGATAGTTTCATAACTTTTAAAGTGTTAAAGTGTATGTGCCAGGTGGAAATCGTATACCTTATTCATGTTATTTAGTTTTTATTATAAATTTCGCAAATGTTATTACTTCCGCAATGTGTTAGGCTTACCTGGTCGCGAAGAGTAGGTGCCATCATGATGTGTTCACAATTGGTGAACTAGGGTCGTGACACGTAGAAAACTTATGTTTGAGCTCAACTATATTTTGGTAATTCAGTGAAGTTACTCGGAGGGATTTTGGTTGTTGATTGCCTACTTGATGGAAATTGTGTCATCTTTACGAGGTGCTTTACTATTTACTTGAGATAAATTATTAATTATCCTTGTTTTTAAAATCTTTATTCGCCTCAGTAGTAAACGTGATTTACTATTTGTACATTTTGGTACTTTTATATGTTTTAAGATTTGAGAGAATAATTCAAATATTAAGTAGTGAAAGTTAATACTGGTTAATTATGTGAAAAATATTATTGCTGACAAGTAGTTAGTTTTAGCATATGTTATGGAGTCACAGTGAGCAAGTCTCAAGCCTGGTAGATTTATGGACAAAGAACATTATTCTCTCATAAAGTGTTTTATTTTCTACTCATGATAATTCATGCACATTGATTTGGAAGATAAGTTATAGAGTATGTCAATTGGTTGCTTCCACCGAATAAAAAGAAGATGCTTGCAAAAAAGCTGAATTATTAATAATATTCACCGTATGAACATACTTGTGTACTATATGAGGTTTAGTATTGACTTTCAACTACTTTCTAATTCTTCTCTTTTGCATTTCATAAAAATAAAGGTTGCTACTTCAGTCACTTTTGCACTAAAGAGGCTACCAAAGGCAGATACACAATTGAATTAGAGAGGAAGCTACATATATAAGAAAGTGCAGAAAGAGTGAAAGAGGAATTGAAGAGTGAAGTAATCTCTTGTTGTTCCCAACAGTTATATTTTGCTTGAATGACAAATAACATTTCATGACTTTGTTTTATTGTAAATATTACAAATTTTTGTTCAATGGAATTAATTTTTGAGAACTTCCATATTCAATATATATGATTCTAGTTTATGTTTTCTACAGTCAATGAAATTTGTAGGTATATTTCTTGAAATTTGGAGGGCATGTAAACATTAAAAGAGCCACTGCCACAAACATTAAGCTAAAAACTCATAATGACGACATTTGATAGGAGACCCAAAGAAATGTCACTATTTGTTTGTCGACATTAATCTATGCATTGGAAATTTTAATGTAACATCTTCACAAATGTTGATAAATAAATGTCGCAAAACTTTTACCGACATTTATTTAATTGTCGAAAAATTCCCGATATTGAAATTTCTGACATTTACACTAAGTGTAAAATAAATATCGGTTAATAATTTTGTGACATTTATGTAGCTTAATACGATATTTATAAAATATCATTGTATGTCTACTTACTTGTAGTGATAGCAATAAATGAGTAACACACTGGTAGCTGCGTAAAAAATTAGAAGAACACATATATACTAACCCCAACTCACAGCAATCACTACTGCTCCATGAAATATCTCATCTCAAAAAGGCTAGAGAGGTGCCCTACAAATTGGGAATTTCATTACCATTGTGAATTAAAATATTTTACCAAGCGGACAATACATGTTAAATCATGCATTTAGTTCATAATGCATCTAAAGTAAAATAATATTTGAAGCACTACCAGATTATGGATATATTTATAAAATTGGATCATCAAGATGCTTTTGTCTGAAGAACTCGAGAGAATATATTCACAATATTATACTGTAAATAAATATTTCTCTTACTTAACATTACTATTTGTTTACTGTAATTAGATGAAGACCAAAAAATTACTTACCGGATAGCCAGTGTTGTGCCCAAATTATGTCATACCTTGGCTTCTGTTAGTACAATGGTCTATTTATAAGATGGCAGCTGCCTGAATGATTTCTTCGTATACTACATTGTGTGTTGTATGATCATCATTGCTATCAAATGTTGGTGGTCAGATCAACAATTTCACAGAATTCGAATTTTTTGCTCGGGATAAAGCAACATAAAGTTGACCGTGGAAAAAAACAGGATCTCGTAAATAAATTCCAACAAAATCTAACGTCTGACCTTGAGCTTTATTTATAGCCATAGCAAAACATAATCTAATAGGGAATTGTGTTCTTTTGAAAGGAGTAGGTATTTTTTCATCTTGTGAAGATAACAACGGTATTCTCGGAATAAATACATGTGTGTTTTTTAAATTCCCGCTTGCAATTTTAGCACTTATAATATTCCTTTCAAAATTACAACATACAAGTCGTGTAACATTACATAAGCCTTCGCACAGATTTAAATTTTGCAATAACATAACATGACAATTTTTTTTAAAGTTAATTTATACGGAGGTAAACCAGCAGGGTGTAAGCTATGCAAAAAATCTTCATATTGACTTTGATCATTTGTTTCAGTAGTTTCATCAAATGAAACATATGTCCTAGAATCACCCAATAATTGAGTTATGAGCATATCATTTATTTCATCAACAAAGTCATTTTTTGTTGTCAGAATAACACGAGAAGATGTAGAAGACATATTACAAGGAGATGCATAAAAATCTGGATAAGTTACTCTAAATAAAAGATTCAACTATTCTTTTTCACTAATAAAAGGAACAATGAAAAAATTAGGGATTTCAATCTTACCTTGCCAATTTATTTTTTCTTTTCCGCTCCCTATTTTCATCAAATATTCACAAAATGCTAGATCTGTTCTCGCTCGCATATTTACTGATAATCGCAATTTTTTGAGTTGATTCCAAATGTCAGAACATAGCAAGCTTTCTTGTATGAAGTCCTATTTTTTTCCACTACGAACAACTGTAAGAGTTTGCCTGAAATCACCACCAAAAACAACAACTTTCCCACCAAATAGAATCTTCGTATCCATTAGATCTTTCAATAGTAAATCAAAAGCCTCTATCAATTCTTTTTTGGCCATTGATACTTCATCCCATACGATTAATTTGGCATCTTGTATCAATAATTCAAGTGAACTTTGTTTACTAATATTACATGAGAATTGTCCATCAATATCAATAGGAATTTTAAAACGGGAGTGAGCAGTTCGTCCTCCGGGAAGAATTGAAGCTGCAACACCAGAGGTTGTTGTTGCTAAAGCTAAAAATCCTTTTGATCGTATAGTAGCAAGTAATGCACGATACAAAAACGTTTTTCCTGTTCCTCCAGGACCATCTATAAAAAAAGCTCCAGGTTTATTTTTAAATATTCTATCAAGAATTATATTATATGCTTCTCGTTGTTCATTGTTCAATTTTTCTTCCAATAACAAATCTTCTTCTCTAACAATTATATTTCTTTCAAAATGAGAATCTTGAGCCTCTTTAGTAGCTGATCAAGCTGAAATTCTTTCAGGTACAAGTGTAAATTCATTTATGTCATGACCCATTGAATGCAAAATATCATTAATATGGTTTAAAGTCATATGACGAATCTGTTTCTTGTTCAAATTTGGCATCATCTTAAAGTCTTCAGACATAGAATCATCAAATTTGTCCCAAAGTTCTTTTGGATTAGCAGGATTACAATAGACCAACAACGTAGCAAATAAACGTCTTAAACTATAAGGCATCTGATATCTTACAGCTTCTAACATACAGTCAACCAAATTATTGTCGCATTGTAGTAATCCTTTTATTTCTGCTGCTTCTCTAAATGTACTACAACATACTCCATTTACAGTTAGTAAATGTTCATATGATTTTGGTCCTCTAATATTCATTAATAACAATCGAAGATAGTATTTTTCCCCCTCTGTAGGATGACATGTCACAATACGTTCAATAACTGTACCCCATTGTCGACGTGTCCACATTTGGACCATACAAAATATTCTGGAAATTCCTTGTAAAGTAACTTTAGATTTTTAGCATCTTTGTTTTCTCTGTTCATCAAAAAAAATTCTGTCAACATTGTTTTTCTAATCATGGGATTACTTACAATTGCATTTATGGTCTGTGTCGTTTTAAAAGAAATAAATTGTTGTCCTTCAAGATGTAGTTAAAGATGGTAAACAGTCGGGCTCATTTCGCTAATGGGAAAACCAAATAAATGCCAAGTTGCTTCTGGCGGCGAAACCCATCTAGCGGATTGATATTGTTTGATCTCATCTATTTCAATATTTGGATCATCAACATGTACGAAAAAAGTAATTTTATCATGTCCCTTGCAAATATATTTATAAAGATATTTGACAAATTTAATATCAGAACAAACTTCAACATTAATATGACAATTAAATTTGCCCAATAAATATGGACTGTACGGAACCACCCAGGAGTTATCAAGAGGTTGTCCTCTAATATTTACAACTTTGCCGGTATTTCGTCTTTGATATATTGGATACCCATCTTTTCCCTTTGATGTGTGATCGGCAATGTGACGAACCGACCCATTGTCTCATGTGTTACTGCTCCGTTTTCCCCATTTTCAGCTACTTTATGCTTCATTATCCGTATCTTGTGTAATCAGGTTGATTTGCAATGGTTTTGATAAGAAATGAGATACTTAGTCTCTTTTTAAGAAGGCTTAAGTTGGAAAAGTCAATCGGATATTGACTTATGAGTTAGAGGGCTCGGATGTGAATTCTGATAGTTCGGTTAGCTCTGGGAGGTGATTTGTGACTTAGGAGTGTGATCGGAATTGATTTTGAGGTCCGGTGTAGAATTAGGCTTGAATTGGCGAAGTTGGAATTTTGGCGAATTCTGGTTGATAGGTGAGATTTTGATCTGAGAGTCGGAATGGAATTTCGAGAGTTGCTGTAGCTTCGTTGGGTGATTTTGGATATGTGTGCAAATTTTCAGGTCATCCGGACATCGTTTGGTCGGGTTTTTGATCGAATGTGAGTTTCGGAAGAATTTGATAAGCTTAGGCTTTGATTTGGTGAAATTTGATGATTTTAATGTTGTTAGACGTGTTTTGATGATAGGAACAAGTTTGGATAATGTTTTAAGTCATGTTGGTGCTTTTAGTTGAGGTCCCGGGGGCCTCGGGTGTGTTTCGGATGCCCAACGAGTCATTTTTGGAAAATTTGAACTGCTGGTTGCTGGTATCTGGTCTCCTCCTTCGCGAACGCGAGGAGAGTCTCGCGAAAGCGAAGAGGAAAAATGGGAGGCTGTGACTTTGGCTTTCGCGAACGCGATGGGGAAATCGAGAACGCATAGGAGTGGGTCCAGGAAGCTACACGAACGCGGAAGAGTAACCGCGAACGTGTAGAAAGAAATTGCAGTTGGAGCAGTAGGTCTACGTGAACGCGTAGCAAGCCACGTGAACGCGAAGGGGCTGGGAAATTGGCCTTCGCGAATGCAGTGTAATGAATGCGAACGCGAAGAAGGATTTGCAGTGCTGGGCAGAATGTTATAATTTCATCTCATCCGGGAGTTTTAGTCATTTCTTCCTCCATTGTTGAGTATTTTGAGAGCTCTTTGGGGCAAATTGAAGAGGGATTCAAGGAGGATTGATTGGAGGTAAGTTCCTTGGCCTAAATACACGAGATTTGGGAGTTCTTGATATGTATGAACTCGCGGCGAGACGAGGAATCCGGTAATGTAAGTTTGTAATTTTTCGAGAAGTGGGCCCGGGGCTCGGGTTTTGCTAGTTTCGAGATTTTTGCTATTTTTCGATTGTTTTCGATTGGATATTGTTCCATTGGAATATTGTGATGCATTCGCTCTGATTTTGGCTAGATTCGACGCGCATGGAGGCCGATTTGGAGGGAAAAGGCATCGCGGGCTAGAGATTTCACCGATTTGAGGTGAGTAATACTTGTAAATGATATCCTGAGGGTTTGAAACCCCGGATTTGCACATCATAGTGTTGTATTGAGGTGACTTGCACGCCGGATATGAGCATGGGGTAGAGCACCGTTGGGGATTGTGACTTGGTCCGTCCCGGTTGTTGATTTTACCACGTAATTGATTGGAATTTATTTGTTATCACTGTTTGGGCTGATTGTCGTACTTGGGCTTCGTGCCAACTATTTGAACCCTTCGGGGATTATTTTCACTGTCTTCCTCACTGTTTTGACTTATTACTTGAACTCAGTCATACTATTCCTCCACTTCTTTACAACTCAGCCACTTTCACTCATATTGAGTCTTAAATGATATTTTAAATGATAATTTGGGCTGAGGACTACTGTTTTACTAAGTTCCCGAGGGGCTTGTGACGATATTCTGACTGAGTGCGGTCGAGGGCCGGATGTGAGGATACACGGAGGGATGTGAGGCCTAGGGCCTGGATGTGAGGATTATATATGGATCGGATTGCATGCCGCAGTAGTATATTATATGGATCGGACTGCATGCCGCAGTAGTATATTATATGTATCGGACTGCACACCGCAGTAGTATATTATATGGATCGGACTGCACGCCGCAATATGTATATATTGGATCGGACTGCACGTCGCAGTGATATATAGCACTTGGGCTATAGGATCCCCTCCAGAGTCTGCACACCCACAGTGAGCGCGGGAACCCATATGGATCGGGATGCACGCCGCAGCGAGCTATGGATCGGGCTGCATGCCGCAGCGATATGTGGATCGGGCTGCGCGCCGCAGCGGTTATTATGTGATACTGTTTCTGAGAGGGATTTGAGATAGAGAGAGAGCTCGAGGGGATGGTTCAGTTTCAGATATTGCCCTAGGGGCGAGCTTTTACGTGCTCATTTTGCATACTTCTTGCTTTTTTTTTCCTGTTATACTGTGGTATTTGTGCCTGAGGGGCGGATTTTCTGTGCTAATCAGCACTAACTATTTTGAAATCATTTTTGTAATTACTGAAAAGATCATTTTCGAAAGAGATTTGAACTGAGCCAAAACATTTCTAAAGGTCTCACGGTTTTACTGTTTTCTCATAGGGTTGTACTGCTCTATATAGCATAATGGAGTGCCTTACGTGATTTCTTGCTGCTTAGTTATTATTTATTTTTATTACTCACTGAGTTGGAGTACTCACTTTACTCCCTGCACCTCGCGTGCAATTGCAGGTATTGTTCACCCGGTAGCGGGTTATTAGCTGACTGAAGGTATTACTATTGAAGTTGAGCAGAGTGACCGCCAGCGTTCGCGGCACCGGATTATTTCCTTTGGTTCTAAATTTTATTCTATCTATTGTTGGCCATGTAGTTATATTTAGACTTCTCTAGATGCTCATGACTTGTGACACCCCGGTCGGGTTATGTCGGGTGGTAAATGTCATCTATTAATGTCATTAAGTCGTATTATTCATTCATTTATGTTTATTAATTGTTAAAAAGGGGCATTGTTGTTCTGTTGGCTGGCCTTGTCTTCACGAGAGGCGCCATCACGACCGAGTTTGGGAATTGGGTCGTGACAAGTCGGTATTAGAGCCTAGGTTACTAGGTCTCACGAGTCATGAGCAGGTTTAGTAGAGTCTCGCTGATCGGTGTGGAGATGTCTGTATTTATCCTCGAGAGGCTGCAGAACCTTTAGGATAGACTTCACATTCTTGGAATTCTTATCGTGCTTACTTGATTCAGCTTGAGGTATAACTCTTGAAATTCCTTCCACACGTCTGTATGCGCACGCGAGCGCTCAGTTGTATATGGCCTTGATGGCTTGTGATTCGCCGATCGAGGGGCGAGATGTAATCTTCATGAGCTTGATGTTGGGCCAGTCTGGAAGACTTGAGGCCGGATCTTTGCCTATGGTTTGAGCACCGAGGTGCTGATTGTGTGAGCAAGTGTTTTGGACTTATATATATTCGGCATTGTCCCTATTAGCTGGAACGACGGTTGTATATCCATGTGATAAGTATGTTAGTACTGCGAGGTGTATCTATATGACTTGGTAGTGATGAAGAAGTTTGCTGGATAATAGATGAACCATTAAGTGTTGATTTCCATTGTGATTGGATGTGTTGCCCCGAGTTATTGGTGCGTGAAGAATCTTTTCAAGTCTCCTAGTTGGGAATGAAGTAAATAGCATGTTGTGGTTTGAGTTCAGACTCAGAAAGACTAGTCGACTGTGTAAGTTGTATGACGGTGGAAGGTATATGGAAATGTTATGTTGAGGCGAAGCAGGTGGGCTATCTCATGCGGAGTGTTCTAGCATGGTATGGTCCCTGTGTGCATGTTAGAAGATCTGTGTTTCACAACTTATAATGATTGGGGCTTATTCTCACTATGTTATTGTGGCATCAATGGAGTAAAAGTGTTATGAGCTATTGAAATATTTTTGTCTATGGCTTCGAGCCAAGTTGGGGAGCTCGCTGTTAGTTGGCTGATTGCACGGTCATGTGCTATGTTGGTTCCGTTTCGAGATATGCCGGCGGATCAGATCTGGTTGTAGAAATTGAGCTGAGGATGGCACGAGTGAGGCAAAATTTTGACAAAGGTTATATGGTACTTCGTAGATGTGTGGAAACAATAGGATGTCTGGAGCTGTTGTGGATAAAAATGCTCAGTGTATTGAGGGGAAAGATGTTTGTTGGTATTTGAATGAGATCATATCCTGTGGTGTCAGAGTTTTATTAAGGCACGAGCGGTTGTGTTCGCTAAGTCAGGTAAAATTGCAGATCGAATGTGAAGTAAATGACTCTCGAGAATGGTTTTATTGTGTTCAAGGTTCTACATATAACAATCTGATGTCTTAAGGTTGTGTATGTGGGTAGAGACTGAGTTTCATTGGGAAAGGTCAATACTTGTGGTGTTTTTATGTTGATTATGGGATCCTATGTATCGGTATCGGGAAGTCATGGTAACAAATCCAGATTCGCAAAAAGTTCTTCAAAGTAAAGTATTCTGGAATGTGGTATTTTTGGGAACATTTGAGAGAGTATTCAGTGGCCTATGGGCCTTAGACATGTGTAGTCTTATGTTCGAGTCTCGTATGGTAAGCCTGGGTTGAGGCATTGTGGTGCTACAGCAAGAGGGAATATCGAGTTGATCATGAATTAGGAGGAAATATTT
>MU740412.1:0-15198 GCA_026770625.1 Nicotiana glauca
TGAGCTTCAGATGATTAGGGTGAATGATCTTCAAATGATTAAGGAAATGGTATTGCTAATCATAGTGATTTGATGTTTGTGGCTCCGAAGGGAGATGAAGTTCTCATGTTATCCTAGGGTCGTATGGTGTATGCGATATGTTGTTAAGGATTGAAATTTACATGTGTAAGGTTACGGTTCAGTTCTGAATAGAAAGTCATAAAATTCTTAGGCAGCACGAGCAATTTTAGGTGATTAGAGAAATGAGCTTCAGATGATTAGGGTGAATGATCTTCAAATGATTAAGGAAATGGTATTGCTAATCATAGTGATTTGATGAGGGTATATGTTTCAAAAAAGGCAATGTGATTAAGTTGATAGTACTTCGGTAGTACTACGGTGCTTTCTTGTTAGATCGACTTCTGATATTTGAGTTTGCTTGATGGCACAGGGGAATTTTAGAATATCTTTCGTGGAATTATTGGGTACTTGAGGTGTGATATGTATTCGGACGGCGGAATTTGGGATCAGGTATGGCGATTTGTGTGCTATATGGGGTTGGAGACTAGGAGTTCTCATGTTCAGGCTATATTGTTATTGTGAGTCGCGTGTATCGGCTGTTTAGTGACTATCAGGGTCTGGAAACCCAAGCGGATCTTTTATGCTTGGTATATTGGGTTTGGAAGTGATATTGGGTTCAGATGGTTGTCCTTGTATTGTGTTATTCTGGACTATTGCGCCAGGCGGCACTGTTGGCCATGTCGGGAATGCCATGGATTGAGTGGCGAGGTGCGACAGATTATGTCCTAGTAGTATGGTTTTATATTTCCAAGACCCAGCAAACAGCTGGGCAGGATTGTCCCTCTTATTTAGATTTTCGTGACGGATGTCAGTGCAGAGGCTTCTACCATTGATTCAATTTTGGTGGTGAAGAACTTTTTTGATGTGCTTCTTGTGGTCGGGCATGTCACCTGGCAGGGTTATTGATTTCGATATCGGTTTGATGTCAGTTACCGTATCGTATGGCACCGGCATAGTTATGGGAGTGGAAGGAGCAACTTTAGGTGTCCTTGATAAGGAGTTCATTGGCAGGCCAATGTGGATGCATGTTCTAACTTGAGTGGGCTTGGTTGGCTTCTAATTTTATTTTTGAGGGATGTGTTGATTCGACTATTATTGAGCTTATTAGTAATCTGGTGAGAACAATGAGTTTCCTTTCTGTGTTGCGAGGTGATGTGATTTGTTGGTTATAGGAACATATGGTGTGGTTTATTTAAGGTCTCATAGTGGAAGTCGAGTGGGAAAAGTAATTGGGTGTTGCTCGGTAAATGATGTATCAATCATGTCCTATCGGGTTTGCGTGGTATATGCTATTTGTTTCACCGTAGGTGTAATGACTTGCTTTAGGTTCCAGACATCAAATTGTGCGTGGTTGTCGATTTCAAGCATAGTGACTTAAGATGTTTCGTGTAGATCAGTGTTTGGATAGGATCGTGCATTGTAGCGAAGCTACGTGGAGATATGACCCTTCGGGTTAGATTCATGTGTTCTATTTCTATGATGTGAGATGGGTTCTCAACCTTGTGTTGTGATGGTACTGGTAAGCTTGAGGTACAGCTCTTTCATTTGGGTCACTTTTATGATTTGAGTATGTTCGGATTGTTGCTTATTGGTGCGCGTATTATGCAAGTTGTGGCTTAGACCTATATTGATGTGTCATGTCACCAGAGTGGTGTGTTGGACTAGAGGGGATCGTTGAGATCATTAATGAATATGAATGGATTCGATTTCAGCATGTTGGAAATATCGAGGTTCGGCTCGGAAAAAAAATTGCTATGGCAATTGCTAAGGAGAAGTGGCTTCATTAATGGTTGACCTGAGAAATGGTTATGGCTTACCGCGTGTTTTAGTATCATTGGCAGTATATGAAAGTGTTGGGATGAGACTTAAGTTGATAAGAGGTTTTCTACCGGTATTCGGTTGTTGTGTACAACTGTTGTGAATAAAAGTTATTGTTACGAGTGTTTGAGTTATATGGTATATCATGTAATCGCACTTGAGTTTGCAGGTATGGGTTATTACCGCTAGTTCGGGCTTATTCTGAATATAGATGTGGGGTCCTAATCTTGTGTATGATTTCGAAAATGGAAATGTGGTTCTAAGGTCTATGGGCTAGATTAGGTTGTGAAATTTCAGTTGCAATGTGTTATGGACCTATATGAGATATGGTTATGTGGGATCACCCCCAGGTATATGCATGGTAAGGTTATTCAACAATTGGTTGGCTTTTGGAACAATTCTAGGCACGTTCGAGGACGAACGTTTGTTTAAGTTGGGGAGGATGTGACGACCCGTCCAGTTGTCTCATGAGTTATCGCTCCGTTTCCCCCATTTCTACTTTTTTATACTTTGTTATCCGTGTTTTGTGGTATCGAGTTGGTCAGATCGAGTCAGGAATAATTTTTTATAAGGTTTGAGACACTTAGTCTCTTTTAAGGAAACTTAAGTTAGAAAAATCAACCGGATATTGACTTATGTGTTAGAGGTCTCGGATGTGAGTTTTGATGGTTCGGTTAGCCTCAGGAGGTGATTTGTGACTTAGGAGTGTGATCGGAATGGGTTTTGGAGGTTCAGAGTATAATTAGGCTTGAATTGGCGAAGTTGATATTTTGGCGATTTCTGGTTGGTAGGTGAGATTTTGATCCGAGGGTCGGAATGGAATTTCGAGAGTTATAGTAGCTTCGTTATGTCATTTGGGATGTGTGTGCAAAATTTCAGGTCATTCAGACGTGTTTTGGTTGGATTTTTTATCAAAAGCGTGTTTCAGAAGATTTTAGAAACTTAGGCTTGAATCCGATATTTTTGAGTGATTTGATATTGTTTTAGGTATTTTGATGATCGTAACAAGTTTGAAGCATGTGTTGGCATGTTTGGTTGAGGTCTCGAGGGCCTCGAGTGAGTTTCGGGTGGTCAATTTGACCATTTCATGTTGTTTGAAATTGTAGAAAACCAGTTGAAGTGTTGAGACAAATTGTTCTTCGCGTTCGCGATCAGGGACTCGTGTTTGCAAAGATTGTTTCTATATGATGATAATTTTGTTCTACACGTTCGCAAGTGTGGTAACGCGAAGGTGGAGGAGTCATGTGCACCATAGACGCGAGACTGGGGTCGCATTCGCGTAGAGGAGTAAGGTGAGGCTGAGCTTCCGAGGATTTAACTCATCGCGTTTGGGATGGCATGAATGAATTTGCGGAGGGTTGCCTGGGTAAAGCTTCGCGTTCCCGGGCTAGGTATTGCGTTCGCATAGGAGAATTTTGGTCAATGTAATTTTTGTGCTTCGCGAACGCAAGGCTTTGACCACGTTCGCGAAGAAGGATTTCTGATCGCTGGGCAGAATGTTTAAAAGATGGGTTTCGTGATTTTTGGTCTATTTTCTCCATTGTTGAGCCATTTTTGGAGCTTTTGACAAGGTTTTGAAGAGGGAATCGAAGGGAATCACTTGGAGGTGAGATTTTTGAAGTTAAAACTCGATTATCATGTGAATTCCACCTAGAAATTCATGAAATAGAAGCCTAGAAATCAAGAACTAGGGCTTGAATTTTGAAAGCAAACAATTGGGATTTGAAGGGCTAATTATGGATGGATTTTGATGTTCTTAGTATGTATGAACTCGTGGGGAGATAAGGAATATAATGATGTGAAAAATTTTGAGTTTTAAAAAGTGGGCCCGGGGCTCGGGTTTTGGTAATTTCGGGATTTATGCTTGTTATTGATTGTTTTTGCTTGGGCTTTGTTCCCTTAGCATATTGTGATGTATTCATTCTGATTTTGGATTGATTCGATGCGTGTAAAGGCCGATTTGAGGGGCAAAGGCATCGTGAGCTAGAGATTCTGCCGGTTCGAGGTGAGTAATGATTGTAAATGATATTATGAGGGTTTGAAACCCCGAATTGCACATCGTGGTGGAGGTGAGACACGTGCTAGATGATGAGCGTGGGGTCATTTACTATTGGGGATTATGACTTGGTCCATCCCGATTGATGATTTTTCCGCGTATTTGACTGAAACTTGTTTGTTATCATCATGATTTGGGCTAATTGCCATGTTTGGGCTTCGTGCCAACTATTTCAACCCTTCGGGGATTATTATCAATGTTTCCTCATTGTTTGACTTATTACCTGAACTCAATCATGTTGTTTTCCACTGTTTTACAACTCAACCACTTTTACTCAGTTTTAAGACTTAAATGATATTTCTAAATAATGTTTTGGGTTGAGAACTACTGTTTTACTAATGCCCAAGGGACTTGTGATGATTTCTGACTGAGTGCGGCCGAGGACCAGATGTGAGGATATACTGAGCGATATGAGGTCGAGGGCCTGAGATACATTTATATGCCATGAGGTGGCTTGAGTAATGTGAGGCTGAGTTCCGAGAATTGATACCACGAGGTGG
This sequence comes from Nicotiana glauca, assembly GCA_026770625.1. NCBI lineage: Eukaryota > Viridiplantae > Streptophyta > Magnoliopsida > Solanales > Solanaceae > Nicotiana > Nicotiana glauca. The sequence continues at coordinate 4,435 of MU740412.1, forward strand.
CTTGATATAGCGCTAGGGTCATAAGGGGCCCCTCTGGAGTCTGCACACCCACAGTGAGCACGGGTACCCATTGTGATCTGAGAGTGAGCCCAAGGGGCTGATATTGTTGTGAGAGTGAGCCCTAAGGGCTGATATTGTTTTGAAAGTGAGTGTGAAGGGCTGATATTGTTCTGAGAGTGAACCGAGGGGCTGATATTGTTCCGAGAGTGAGCACAAGGGGCTGGTACTGTTCTGAGTTGTGCCCGAGGGGCGAACCTTCATGTGTTCATCTTTCACATTTACTTGTCATTTTACTTATTATACTGTGGTATCTGTACCCGAAGGGTGCATTTTCTGTGCTTATCGGCACTACCTATTTTATATTCATTTGCGTAACTATAAAAAAAGTCATTTTCAAAAGAGGTTTAAACTGAGCTAAGATGTTTCAAAAGATTTCACAGCTTTATTGCTTTTCTCAGAAGGTTTTACACTGCTTCTATACATCATGTTGATTTACTTTACGTGATTTCTTGATGCTCAGTTGTTATTTACCTTTATTACTCACTGAGTTGGAGTACTCACTTTACTCCCTGCACCTTGTATGCAGATGCTGGTATTTATACACCCGATAGCGGGTTTTTGACTGATTGGAGGTAGAGTTATCGGAGTTTTGCGAGGTGGCTGTCAGCGTTTGTAGTACCGCTTTTCTCCCTTTTCGTTCATCAGTCCTATTTTGTATATGTCAGAACTTGTAGTTGTATTTATACTCTAATAGATGCTCATGACTAGTGACACCCCCATTTGGGCTGTGTGGGGATGGTTTTCTCCATTATTGTTATCGATGTTTCCGTGAAATTATTACTATTAAATCATGCTTTAAAACTATTTTATAGTAATTAACTGCTTAAAAGAGGTGTACTGTATTGGTCTGGCTGGCCTTATCTTCATGAGAGGCACCATCACGATCGGGTTCGGGGTTAGGATCGTGACAGTTTGGTATTGGTTCGGGTGAGTCTCGGAGAAACATGGGACACTTAGTCCCAAAGTTGGAAGCTTAAATTGAAAGAGTTGACCATAGTTTGACTTTTATGTAAACGACTCTGGAATGGAGTTTTGACGATTCCAATAGCTTCGTATGGTGATTTTGGACTTAGAAGCTTGTCCAGATATTTATTTGGAGGTCCGTAGGTCGTTTCAGCTTAAATTGACGAAAGTTAGAAAGTTGAAGGTTTGGAAGGTTGAAAAGTTTTATCGGGAGTTGACTTTATTGATATCAGGATCAGATTCTAATTCTGAAAGTTGGAATAGGTCCGTCATGTTATTTATGCCTTGTGTGCAAAACTGAGGTCAATGGGAGTTGTTTTGGTATGATTTCTCGTTAGTTTTAGAAATTGAATGTTCATAGTTTCAATAGGCTTGAATTGGGTTGCGATTCGTAGAATCGATGTTGTTTGATGTGATTTTTGCCCTCGAATAGGTCCGTTATGTGTTTTGGAACTTGTTGGTATATTAGGACGAGCCCCGAGGGGATGAGTGTGATTCTAATTGAATCCGAAACCATTTTGGACTTGGTTGTTTGCTAAACCACTACTGAATCTTGGTGCAAACCGCATAAGCGACCCCCGAGCCGCACAAGTGAAAATGGGTCTGCCCAGCTAGGATCGCAAGTGCGGTCAGTGATGCGCAAAAGCGGACACGCAAGAGCGGCTGGCCACTCGCAGAAGCACGAGCGCAGGTGTGCTTATGGGTCCTTAGGTGCGAGATTTCAGGAGCCTTAGTGAGGGCCTCAGTTGCGATGAAAATTCCTCAAGTGCGGAGCTGTATATGCGGCTAGGAATCACAGATTCGAGAATCGCTAAGCAGAAAAGGCTAGAGACAAGGGTTTATTTCTTTTTGCATTTTTTGATGTAAGAGCTCGGTTCGTAGTGATTTTTTGAGAGTTTTCAAGGAAACCATTGGGGTAAGTGATTCTAACACAGATTTGGCTATTATACCTGAATCCATTGTTATTTTTATCATTTAATTAGTGATTTGAGTTGGAAAATTGGGAAAAATTTTGAAACTTCTTAGACCAAATTTTGGGTAATTGAAAGGCGATTTGATGTCAGATTTGAGAAATTCTTATATGGTTGAACTCGTTATCAAATGGGTGTTTGGATTTTGTATGTTTTGTCGGTTTTCGAGATACGAGCCCGGGGTTGACTTTTTATTTCTCTTTAAATATTGCAACTTTATTGTTTGGAATAGCTTCCTATAGTTTGTATTTATGGTATGAAGCCGTTTTGGCTACATTCGAGCCGTTCGGAGTTTGATAATCACGGAAAAGGCTTACTAGTGGATTGAGTTATCATATTTTGAGCTGAGTGTATTGCCTAACTTTGTATGGGTAAATTACTCCTTAGGATTGGTGTTGTTTTATGTTAATTGTGATATGTGAAAGCCATGTATGCAAGGTGATGAGTGTATATACGGGCTAAATATGGTAATTGACTGGTTTTAACTATGTAGATTCCTTTCATACCTTTAATTGAGTTTCCATAACATGTTATATTCATCATTATTATAGCCCGTTTGGATTGGATTATTTTAAGTGCTTTTAAGCTAAAATAGTTTCTAAGTCATTCTGTAGTATTTGGATAAAGTAAAAAGTGTATTTAAGCACTTATTTTTAAGCTAAAATGACAAAAAACAAGCCAAAAGCCATAAGCTAGAATTGCTAACTTATGGCTTAAAAGCTATTTTGGCTTAAAAATCACTTATAATAAGCCCATCCAAACGGGATCTTAGTTTATCATCACATGTTGTACTTGACATCATTAATACTTGTCTTATCTCTTACTTGCTAATTGTCTTTACATATTTAGTTGAAGTTATTGATCTCTCTATTCCTTATTCATTATTTAACTGTTGAGTTCCTTACATGAAGTTGTTATTTTTTAGAATATCTTATTGTTGAATTTGGTGTTGAGTTATAAAGGTCGTGACTTACATTGGGGCAAAGATGTAAATTTGTTGAAGTACTATTCTTATTGAGTTATTCACTTTCGATTGCTATTGTTGAGACTCTAGTACATATTGTGGTTGAGCCATGGGCTATTTATTGTGGAAATAATATTATTGTTGACTTCTTTGGCAAGTTGTGGTTGGACACCTCGGGTGCGATTTATGTTATGATGTGATATTGATACGCATACGGTGGTATAAGGATTGGAGTTGAAATGCATGCGGTGAGATAATGTGATCTTGATACACGTGTTGCTAGTAGGAGAACTACTTAAAGCCAAGTGGTGTGATAAGGTGGGCTAAAATGTGGGTAGCTATTTTGGAAAAACTGATTTTCAAAATAAATGCAAGGCTCCAGCGATGATATAAGGAAAGCTTATGACTTGATTTGTGAAATGAGACTACTAGGCGGAACCTCGGTAGTGATTCATGTTGGTACCTTTCAATTACATCACTTGTATTTTGTTGCATTGTTTCCTTGGCATTTTATTCTTTGTTTTCTTCCGTGATGTCTTAATTACCTTAGTTCAGCGTAACTATTCTAGTTATACTTCTTCATTGTATCATTTCCATTGTTTTTCATTATCATATTGTCATATATACCTATTCAGTTTTCTTATTTATTCCCATAGGATCTTGACCTGACCTCGTCACTACTCTATGGAGGTTGGGCACGCATAGCCGGCCCTACATTCGTAAAACACAATCATCCCCAATAGTAACCTCTTTAACATCCCCGTGCTAAACTGTGTCCTTGAGGACAAGCAAATGGGAGTCGCCATACTGACGCTCTTTGATACAATCATATAGAGAAGACCGAGAAACCACACAAGCCAGAACTTGGCTCAGCTTCAAAGCATCCAATCTAACAAATTGGTTGGCCAAGGCCTGAACATCCAATGCTAATGGCCTCTCCACTGCCGGCAGATATGGCTCAAGGCATATGTCAACACATTGGCCTTCCCGGGATGATATAGAATGGTGATATCATAGTCCTTAAGAAACTCTAACCACCTCCGCTGCCGCATGTTAAGATCATTCTATTAGAACAGATGATGTAGACTCCAGTGGTCGGTATAGACCTCACAAGGGATAATGTACAAATAGTGCCGCCAAATTTTCAAGGCATAAACAATACCTGTTAATCCCCGATCATGGATAGAATAATTCTTCTCATGAACCTTCAGCTATCTAGATGCGTAGGAAATTACCCTATTGTCTTACACGAACATTGCGCCAACCCAATACGTGATGCATCACAGTACATAGTGTAAGACCCCGAACTTGTAGGCAACACCAACATTGGGGCTGTAGTCAAAGTAGTCTTGAACTTTTGAAAGCTCCCCTCACACTCCTCGGTCCATCTGAACAGAGCACCCTTTTGGGTCAATCTGGTCATAGGTGCAGCAATGGATGAGAAACCCTCTACGAAACGACGATAATACCCCGCCAAGACAAGAAAACTTTGGATGTCAGTAGATGTTTGACGCAGTATGGGTGATTGTGGATAGGTTGACCAAGTCAGCTCATTTTATTCCAGTGGTGACTACTTATTCTTCAGAGAAGCTGGCTCATGTCTATATTTGTGAGATTGTTTGACTTCATAGCGTGGAGTTACCCATTATCTTTAATCGGGATACACAGTTTACATCGTAATTTTGGAAGGCCGTACATCGTGATTTAGGCACACAGGTAGAGTTGAGTACAACATTCCACCCTCAAACAGACGGACAATCCGAGTATACTATTCAGATATTAGAGGATATGCTTCTTGCCTATGTCATGGAGTTTGGGGGTTCTTGGGATTAGTTCTTCCCGCTTATGGAGTTTGCCTGCAATAACAATTACAAATCGAGTATTCAGATGGCTACGTACGAGGGCTTGTATGGGAGGCGATGTCGTTCTCTGATGGGCTGATTTGAGCTAGGAGATGTAAGGTTATTGTGTACTGAATTGGTTTAGGATTCATTGGAAAAGCTTAAGTTGATACTGGATCGGCTTCGTACGGTCCAATCTAGATAGAAAAGCTATGCAGATCAAAGGTTCACACTGTTATAATCATAGTTAGAGAGCGGGTCTTGCTCCGGGTTTGGCCCATGAAGGTCATTTTGAGGCTCGGGAAGGAGGTCAAGTTGAGCTCTAGGTATATCGGACCTTTTGAGATTCTTGAAAAAATTGGTGAGGTGGCCTACAAGCTTGCATTGCCACCTAATCTACCTGGAGTTCATCCGATATTCCATGTTTCTATACTCTGAAAGTATCACGTTGATTTATCCCATGTGTTAGACTTAAGGTCAGTCCAATTGGACAAGGATTTGTCTTATGTTGAGGAGCCGGTGGCCATTTTAGACAGGCATGTCCGAAAGTTGTGGTCAAAGAGGATTGCTTCAGTGAAGGTTCAATGGAGGGGTCAACCAGTTAAGAAGGCGACTTGGGAGACCGATATGCGTAGCCGTTATCCTCATCTTTTCACCACTTCAGGTATGTCTTTATACTCGTTCGAGGTCGAACGATCTAACGATTTGGCCAGTCGTCTTGATTATTTTAGCACTGTTCCCCTATTTATTACCTCCTCTATACTGTGGTTATCTGACTTGCCGGGGGTTTTGGTTTTGGTTCGGGTGAGTTTCAGAGGCAAATGGGAAACTTGTCTCAAAGTTGGAAGCTTAAGTTGAAAGAGTTGACCGTAGTTTGACTTTTATGTAGACGACTCTGGAATGGAGTTTTGACGATTCCAATAGCTTTGTATGGTAATTTTGGACTTAGGAACGTGTCCGGATATTTATTTGGAGGTCTATAGGTTGTTTCGGATTGAATTAGCGAAAGTTAGAAAGTTGAAGGTTTAGAAGATTGAGAAGTTTGATCGGGAGTTGATTTTATTGATATCGGGATCGGATTCCAGAAGTTGGAATAAGTCTGTATGTCATTTATAACTTGTGTGCGAAATTTGAGGTCAATTAGATTTGTTTTGGTATGATTAGGTGTTAGTTTTGGAAGTCGGATGTTCATAGTTTCAATAGGCTTGAACGGGGTTGCGATTCATAGAATTGATGTTGTTTGGTGTGATTTTTGGCCTCGAGTAGGTCTGTCATGTATTTTGGAACTTGTTGGTATATTCTAACGAGGTCCCGGGGACACCGGGTGTGATTCAGATTGAATCCGGAACCATTTTAGACTTGGTTGGTTGTTGAACCACTGCTGAGTCTGGTGCAAACACATCTACGCACTTTGGGTCGCGGGTGCAGCACGCAGAAGCAACCCTCGAGCCATATAAGGAAAAATGGGTATGCCCAGCTAGGACCATAGGTGCAGTAAGTGATGCGAAGAAGCGGACGCGCAGAGCGGTTGGCTTTCCATGCAAGCGCTGGTGCGCTTAGGGGTCTGCAGGCAGCGACATTTCAGGTGTCTTAGTGAGGGCCATACCTGCGATGGAAATTCCGCATGTGTGGAGCCGCAGATGCGTCTAGGGTCTTGCAGAAGCGAGAATCGCTTCAGAAAAGGCTAGAGACGAGGGCTTATTTCATTTTGTATCTTTTGATCTAGGAATCTCGGTTTGTGGTAATTTTTTGAGGTATTTTCAAGGAGATCATCGGGGTAAGTGATTCTAACTCGATTTGGATATTATACATGAATCCATTATTATTTTTATCATTTAATTAGTGATTTGAGTTGAAAAATTTGGGAGAAAATTATGAAAGGCGATATGAAGTCGGATTTGATAAATTCTTGTATGGTTGAACTCGTTATTGAATGGATCTTCGAATTTTGTAAGTTTGGTTAGTTTTTGAGAAACGGGCCTAGGGTTGACTTTTGAGTAGTCTTTTTTGTTTCTCTTTAAAGATTCCAACTTTATAGTTCGGAATAGCTTCCTATAGTTTGTATTTATGGTATGAAGCTGTTTTGGCTACATTCGAGCCGTTCTGATTTGGATAATCGCAGAAAAGGCTTACTATTGGATTGAGTTAGCGTGTTTTGAGGTAAGTGTCTTTCCTAACTTTGTGTGGGCGAATCACCCCTTAGGATTGGTGTTGTTTTGTGTTAATTGTTATATGTGAAAGCCGTGTACGCAAGGTGACGAGTGTGTGCACGGGCTAAATGTGGTAAGTGGCCGGTTTTAGCTATGTAGATTCCTTTGATACCTTTAATTGAGTTTCCATAACATGTTATATTCATCACTATTAGTTTATCTTCACATGCTTTATTTGACATCGTTAATACCTGTCTTATATCTTACTTGCTAATTATCTTTCATATTTAGTTGAAGTTATTGCTCTTTCTATTCCTTATTCATTATTTAACCATCGAGTTCTATACTTGAAGTTGTTATTTCTTAGAATATCTTATTGCTGAATTTGGTATTGACTTATAAAGGTCGTGGTTCACATTGAGGCAAAGATGTAAATTTGCTGAAGTACTAATCTTATTGAGTTATTCACTTTCGGTCGCTATTGTTGAGACTCTTGTACATATTGTGGTTGAGCCATGGGCTATTTATTGTGGACACACTATTATTGTTGACTTCTTTGGCAAGTTATGGTATTGGTCACTTGAGGTGTTATTAGTGTTATGATGTGATATTTATACACATGCGGTGGTATAATGATTGGGTTTGAAATGCATGTGGTCAGATATGGTGGACTTGATATGCGTGTTGCTGGTAGGGAACTACTTGAAGCTAGACCGTGTGATATGATGGGCTAAAACACGGGTGGCTATTTCGAAAAAATAATTTTCAAAACTAAATACAAGGCACCCGCGGTGATATAAGAAAATATTATAATTTTATTTGTGAAATGAGACTACTAGGCGGTAACTCGATAGTGATTCTTATTGATACCTTTCAATTACATCACTTGTATTTTGTTGCATTGTTTTCTTGGCTTTTTATTCCTTGTATTCTTCCATGATGTCCTAATTGCCTTAGTTCAGCGTAGCTATTGTCGTTATACTTCTTCATTGTATCATTTTCATTGTTTTTCATCATCATACTTTCATATGTACCTATTTAATTTTCTTATTTATTTCAATAGGATCTTGACCTGACCTCATCACTATTCTATCGAGGTTAGGCTTAATACTTATTGGGTACCGTTGTGGTATACTCATGCAACGTTTCTACATATCTTTTTGCGCAAATCCAGGTACCTCTTACTAGCCTAGGCACTAGTGATTCGAGCTCGAATTTGGAGACTTCAAGGTATACCTGCCGGTGTCGTAGGCCTCTGAGTCACCCTCTATTTAGTTCATTTTCATTTTTCCTTTTTTTATAGATACTGTTTTATAGGGATGTTCAGTATATTCTTGTAGAGCTTGTGACTTGGAATCACCGGATTTTGGGAGTTTTGTTCTGTTGAGTTGCGGAGTCCTTTTATGATAGTTGTTGAGTAATTTGAAAGTTATTATCATTTTCTCAGTTAAATTCTACATGTATGTGTCGGCTTTGGTTAATTAAAACAAACGAGGTGTGAATGAAAAATGGTGGGAAAAAAATAAAGGAAAATAAAATTTTGATTTAGTTCATTTTACAAAGGTATTTTGTCCCTCATTGGAAGGGAAGAGAAAAATTCTTGTGCTTATATATAGAAACACTTCTTTTAGCTCTTAAATAGTTAAGAAGAGAGCAAGCCTCGCGCCGTCGTCGTCGTCGCTTAGCTCGGCTTCAAATTCGAATTCGGATTCAGATTTGGTTAATTGAAATGATTGATTGATAATTTTTTGGACCAAATTTATTTTCTTTTTCCATCATTTAATATTTTTTTCTAATATTTTTTCACGAAATATGAATTTGAAATTTCACGAAATTATTTTATAACGGTAGAGTTCGCAACCAAATATTCTATTTAACAGAAATTCAAAAATTTTCTGCGGAATCTGAAAATCTGAAATTTGCATTCCACCATGAAATCTGAAAATCTCTCTCCTCTATCTTCTGCATTCTGCATTATCCAAAGTAAAAACGTAAGCATTTTGTGTGATTTGCTCTGCCATTTGAGTTCGCCGAAGTTGTGTGATTTGAATTGCCGCTATCACATAATTGTTATTCCGTTCAATCTTAAGAGGAATTAATCTGAGATCTTGGACAACTGTGAGAGGATTAAATTCCTTAAGGACACACAAGAAATTTGTGGGCTTGAAATTTTTTATTTTTGTTATCTTGAACTAACGTCTTCTAATTTTCTGGTTTTGAATACAGAATCCTAACAGTATGGTAGGCTTAGGGCCGTGACACACTATCTACTAAAGGAAACTTGTCGCAAAAATAATCGAAATATATACTTTGAATTATATTTGCTGGGAAACTTTTTCGAAAAAGTTAGCATACGTCATTTGTTTTGAGGTTTAATTGTCAAAAGAAACCATTTTTATTTCTTTGCGAGAGCATATTATTGAAACTTGAAAAGTGGAGGAAAGTTGAATGACACACCAAGCTAAAAAAGACAAGCTACAGAGTCTGTTTATATTGGCTTTAAAAAAATGATTCTTGAGCCAAAATAGTTTAAAATTAATAAGTTAGGGTTTGCTCAATTTATAGTTTTTGGTTTGTTTTAAGTTATTTTTAACTTATTTTAAATATTTTTTAATTTTGTCAAACTCTAAAAAAATCTGATTTGATAGCTTGAAAGTCTCAATCCAGTACTTTTTTCGGGATTTTTTTTTTCACTTTTTTTGTAATCAGTATTTGGCTATGAAAATTCCAAATCCAATTTGAAGTTTAATTTCAAATTTTTTTAGAATTAAAAAAAATTCAAAAAGCTATTATTTCAATTTTTACTCTAAATCACTCACAAAAATTCAAAAACAACTCCAATTGTATTTATGTCCAAACACAACACCAATTTCCAAATATCATTTTCGACTTGAATTTTTTTCCACTTTTTTTCTGAAATTTAACAATTTCTTCTGTCCAAATACCCACTAATTCTTTTGATTTTATTTTAATAGGAATAAACTAATTCGTGCTTGTCGACAACTAGAAACAAACCAACTTTATCATAGACATCATCTGTTTATCAGTATCTTTATTAATTCTTATTTTGTCCATTCTCCTTTTCTCTCTCCAAACATTTATAGTGCTTGTTGAATTCACACCTTCACTATATTCGCATTGATTCTTTGTCATAATGTATTATTGCGATTTATAGGAAAGTCACATTAAAATTTATTTGTTTGAAGTACTTACCATTTATTGGGAGCAATAAATATGTGGCATAAAAAAGTACTAGTATTGTACTATAGTTCTTTCATAACTATTGCCTTAGCTTTTGGCAAAAATAAAATGGTCCCTTATTTATTTATTTATTTATTTATTTATTTATTGCGTTAAAATATAAATTTTCATGTTCGAAAATAGACGAGCAATTTTAAACTGGATGTGATTTTTGTTGTAGTAAAATTAATTAACTTCATAAATTTCTTTTATATTAGAATTTGATATTTTGCCTATATTACGAACGTTCGCTCTATCTTTTTTATTAGGGGAACATAATTACTACTATAATTTAGTATCCCACCTTTTTAACAATGTCATTAAGAAATTCCCTCATGCTAAAGTACTTCCACAAGTTGAATGTATTTAATCATGTTGCATTATCATTTATACATAAATAAAATAACTCCACTCCTTCAGCTGCAATCATGACAATTATTAATTAAAACTCACAATTAGACCTTAACTTCACATAAATTATTTCGACCAATTTGTTTCGTAGAAATAAAAGTTAGGAAATATATATATATATATATATATATATATATATATATATATATATATATATATATATA
>MU740412.1:27775-39493 GCA_026770625.1 Nicotiana glauca
CCCCCCCGGCTCGAGTTGTCCGCTCGGGTAAGCTAGGTCTAGAATAATAAACCCAGATTTTAAACCTAGTATAACAAAGCCTCATGCCGGATCCCTAGTAGGAACATTTGTTTCCATCACGTGCATTTGACTTAGGGGACTCAACACAGGGGTTGAGTCCGTCTAGGATAGGTGTACCCGGAATCAAAGACCACCCTAATACATATTTTACGTGCTACCTGTACAATTCTTTGCTTTGGTTTGCATGTTGACCGGTTGCTAGAATAGAGAGGGAATTGAAAAATAAATTGAGGTATGAGAGAGTTGATTACCCGTTTTTGAAAAAAACCTCGTGTCCAAAATAAGACGAAACTTTGCCAAAATTTCGAATAAAGAAAAGAAAAGAAAGAATTTGGTTTCAAACGTTTTATCTCTTTTCTCTATTTTTATTTTTGTCAAATCTGCCCGAATTATGCCGGTTTGATTATCAACCTGATGTGGGATATGTAGGCAACCCCCATAGAGTCCAACTTCCTTATTTGCAAAAATAGCCCAAAAGGACAACAAGATTTATTTTTATTGTAAATAAGTAAGGTGATGCCATTCTTGTCAAAAATAGCCGAATGTCCCCAAAAGGGCACTGGAAGGCTATTTTTGCAAGAACAACTACCTTTGGTCATTTTTTAAAAATTTTTGGCCAGTTAGCGGGTACAACCTTAAAATCTTCCTTCTCGAAGTGCTGAAAGGCCGTACTTGCAAAACTGGGTTTTATTTTGAAATAAAATTTTGAAAAATGTGTTACTCTTTTGAGTCAAAATGAGTCATTAAATCACCTTAATAAATGTGTAGGATTAGCACAAATGAAATGGAACTCTTCACAGCCCTTAAAGAGATCCCCTTACAACTCCACATGTGGTGGAATGATCTAGGAAAAGGTAGCAGAGAAACTGTGGTAAAGGTTCTGGGAGGTCTCGTTGGACTGTTGAATGTCAAGCCAAGACTGGACGTGATTGAAGCTTTAATACCTTTTTGGGATCTAACCCGCAATGTGCTCCGCTATTATGACTTTGATCTTACACCTACCCTAGAGGAAATTGCGGGTTATGCTGGCCTTAACGAGAACCTTAGAAGTTGATACCCAGTGTCACCAAGACCGGTATCTCCACACAAATTTCTGGATCTGCTAAGTATTAGTCGGGATATTCAAGATGGAAACTTATCTGAAGGATATTGCACTCACAAATTCTTGTATCAACGCTATGGTAACCCCCGAGGTTTTGAAGCGCCAAACACTGGTCTGACCCATACCGGAAATAAAGACAAATGGGAGGCAATGAGGGGTTTGGCTTTTATAGTGGCATTATTGGGTATTCTAATCTGTTCGCAAAAAGATGGTAATATAGAACTGGGTCTTGCAGGAATGGTTGACGTCGCAATCAAGAAAGCTAATGGCATTGTGGTTCCCCACATCTTATCTGAAATTTACCGAGCTTTGACCATCTGTCGAGAAGGGGGAAAGTTCTTCCAAGGTTGCAATCTGTTACTACAGTTGTGGATGCAGGAGCATCTCTTCCTGAAGGGCATGTCTGTGTACGTGCCTTCGATTGTATAAAAAGGGACATAATTGGAGAGATCGATCTGATTCTAACCATCGGCCCAATAGACTTTGAAGTAACCTTCTAGGTTCTGGACATGGACACATTCTACAACTTTTTTTTGGGGAGGCCGTGGATTCATGCAGCGGGGGTTGTACCTTCTACTCTTCACCAGATGGTGAAGTTTGAGCATGGGGATCAAGAGATTATGGTCTATGGGGAAGATGAGCAGTCAATTTATCGGGACCCGTCAGTCCCGTGCCTTGAAGCAAGAGAGTGGAGCGAGCATATAGTCTATCAGGCGTTTGAGATTATGGTCGCAGACCAGTACGAAGAGGGAAACACTTGCCCCCAACCCTTCCTTTTCAATGCATCAATCAAGATGGCCAGAGAAATGATCAAGCATGATTAAAAACATGGGAAGGGACTTGTGAAATCATTGCAAGGAATAACGGAACCTATCACCCTGACCGCGAGTGAAAAGTTCTTTGGGGTAGGCTTCTGACCCACTTCAGCTGATGTAAAATGGGCAGATAATAGAAAGAAGGATGGTTGGGTCTTGCCTTAGCCAGTTCCGCATCTGTACAGAATATTTGTCAAGCCAAAATACCATGAGGAAAAAGAAGATGAGGCCTTTACGGCCGAAGAAATTGAAGAGATCCGTGGGGCAATGAGGAAGATATTGTATGCAACCCACATGGTCCAGCCAGGGGAAGGCTCAAGCACCGCTGATGTGTTATAAATGGGACCTGAGGAAAAACTGCAAAATTGGAAGGCTACGCCATTCCCAATTAGGCGGGAGTCCCGGTAGACCTGTCCTGCCACCTCTTCTGCATCACGAGTTATTCCAGGGTGTAACTCGAATGTTTTCCTTTAGTTTCATGTCTTTTAGTTTCCAATGTAAACCCTGTTATCTTCTAAATTTAATGAAATGAAATCAATATTTCATCGTCCATCTTTCTTTATTCCTTCTGATTTTTGTTATTTTTATTTCTTCTTTCAGTTCTAATAATGCGGCTTTAAATAACATGACATACTTGCGGACTTCATGCCTAGATCCAAACACACTGTCTCACTGTGAAATAATGAACCAAGAACCGGAATACGACGAAGAAGAGGCTTTTAGGGAAATAAATCGAGAGTTGGAACAATTTGAGAATAAACCTAAGCCGAACTTAAATGATACTGAGTCGGTTAACTTGGGAAGTTCTGAAGAAATCAAGGAAACCAAGATAAGCATTCACACAGATGGAAAAACCTGGGATGCATTAATCCAACTCCTGTTTGAGTTCAAAGATGTGTTTGCTTAGTCATATGATGACATGTCGGGAATGAGTGTCGATTTGGTGGTTCATAAGTTGCCGACTTACCCTGATTATCCCCCTGTCTAGCAAAAGCAAAGAAATTTTAAAACTGATATCAGTGACAAGATCAAAGAAGAAGTCACGAAACAGTTGAAAGCAGGGGTGATCCGAGTGGTTCATTACACCACATGGCTAGCCAATGTAGTTCCAGTACCGAAGAAAGATGGGAAGACCCGAGTGTGTGTGGATTACAGAGATCTAAACAAACCCATTCCGAAAGATAACTTCCCTTTTCCAAACATCCACATCCTTGTTGATAACTGTGCCAAACATGAGATACAGTCCTTTGTGGATTGTTACGCAGGATATCACCAGGTGTTGATGGATGAAGAAGACGCGGAGAAGACAACTTTTACCATACCTTGGGGTACATACTGTTACAAAGTCATGCCGTTTGGTATGAAGAATGCTGGTGCAACCTACATGAGGGCCATGACCGCCATTTTTCATGACATGATGCATCAAGAGATAGAGGTGTATGTGGATGATGTGATTATCAAATCCAAGACCCAGGAATACCACGTTCGGTACTTTAGGAAATTCTTTGAGCGGTTGCGCATATATGATTTGAAACTGATCCCAGCCAAATGTGCATTTGGGGTTCCATCGGGCAAGCTTTTGGGCTTTATAGTCAGCCGGAGGGGTATCGAATTGGATCCAACAAAGATAAAGTCTATTCGGGATTTGCCTCCTCCGAGAACCAAGAAAGATATGATGAGCTTATTGGGTAGATTGAACTATATCAGCCGTTCATCGCTCAGCTGACATCCACGTGTGAACCCATATTCAAGTTATTGAAGAAAGATGCGGCAATCAAATGGACAGACGAATGTCAAAAAGATTTTGATAAGATCAAAGAGTATCTGTCCAATCCACCAGTCTTGGTCCCACCTGAACCAGGGATGCCTCTGTTCTTGTACCTGACAGTCTTAGAAAACTCTTTTGGTTGTGTCCTCGGGCAACATGATGTAACCGGAAAGAAAGAGCAGTTAATCTACTATTTGAGCAAGAAGTTTACCAGCTATGAATCTAAGTATACGTTGTTGGAAAGAACCTGCTATGCTTTAACCTGGGTGGTGCAGAAATTGAGGCATTATCTGCAAGCCTACACCACTTATCTCATAACCAGGTTAGATCCATTGAAATACATATTCCAGAAACCAATGCCCACGGGAAGGTTAGCAAAATGGCAGATCCTGCTCACTAAATTTGACATAGTCTATGTCACTCACACGGCAATGAAAGCCTAGGCATTGGTGGATCATTTGGTTGAAAACCCGGTTGATGATGAATACCAACCTTTGAACACTTACTTCCTGGATGAAGAGATAAATTCAGTCGAGGCAATATCCGAGGACACTGCTGCTTGAAAAATGTTCTTTGATGGAGCAGTAAACGCAAAAGGTGTGGGAATTGGGCCAGTTTTGATCTCATCCACTGGTCAGCATTACCCAGCCACAACCCAGTTTAGTTTTTTTTGCACAAACAACACTGCCGAGTATAAAGCCTACATTATGGGTCATGGCAATTGACCAGGACGTCGAAGAGTTGTTGATCATAAGGGACTCGGATCTGATTATCCGGCAAGCTCAAGGAGAATAGGAAACCCGAGATATCAAGCTCATCCCTTACCGGCAATGTGGAAGATCTCAGCAAGTGTTTCAAGTCAATAAAGTTCAGGTACATCCCTCGTTGTCACAATGAACTAGCTGATGCACTCGCCACTTTAGCCTCGATGTTGCCCTACCCAGGCAATGCCTACATTGATCCCTTGGAAATCTAAATCGGAGAAAGGCACGGTTATTGTAATACAGTTGAGGCAGAACCAAATATTCATCCATGATATCATGACATCAAAAGGTTTCTAAAAATGCAAGAATACCCCAATCAAGCCAGTAGGGACCAAAAGAGAACCATTAGACGGCACACGAGTGGTTTCTTTTTGAGTGGTAATGTCTTGTACAAAAGAACTCCGGACCTCAACTTGTTAAGATGTGTTGACGCAGAAGAGGCTGGAAGAATCATACATGAAGTGCACACAAGAGTATGCGGACCCCACATGAACGGGTATGTTTTAGCAAAGAAAATCCTTCGTGCATGCTATTACTGGATAACCATGGAAAAGGACTATTTCAACTTTGTCCGGAAGTGCTATCAATGTCAGGTACACGATGATTTGATTCATGCACTGCCCACAGATCTACATCCCATATCAGCACCGTGGCCATTTGTTTCTTGGGGCATGGACGTCATTAGGCCAATCGAGCCGAAAGCCTCAAATGGGCACATATTCATACTGGTTGCCATTTACTACTTCACAAAATGGGTTGAAGCCATCACTCTCAAATCTGTCACCAAGAAAGCTGTGGTAGATTTCGTGCACTCCAATCTTATCTGCCATTTTGGTATTCCTGCAACGAGCATCATAGATAATGCTGCAAACTTGAATAGTCGTTTAATGGAAGAGATATGCGAACAATTCAAAATAACGCATTGGAAATCTACTCCTTCTCGGCCTAAAGCCAATGGTGCCGTCAAAGCAGCAAATAAGAACATCAAGAAGATTTTGAGAAAGATGATTCAGAGCTCCAAGCAGGTGGCATGAAAAGTTGTCTTTTGCATTATTTGAATATCGCCTACGGTGCGCACATCGGTTGGAGCAACCCCATACCTCTTGGTCTAGGGCACTGAAGCTGTAATACCCACGGAAGTTGAAATCCCGTCTCTCCGGATCATTGTTGAAGCTGAATTGAAGACAGTGAGTGGGTCAAGACCCTTCTGGAACAGTTGACACTGATTAATGAAAAACGTATGGCTGCGGTCTTCCATGGACAGTTGTACCAACAAAGAATAGCTCGTGCTTACAATAAGAAACTGCGTCCCAAAAATATCGAAGTGGGGCAGCTCGTGTTAAGGCGCATTTTTCCCCATCATTAGGAAGCGAAAGGAAAATTCGCTCTTAATTGGAAAGTCCCGTATATCATCAGAAAGATATTGCCAAGAGGGGGTGTTATACTTGGGAGATGTCGAAGGAAATAATCCCGAAGCAGTTGTGAATGCGGATGCAGTAAAAAGGTACTATGTTTAGGCTTTCTGTAGTGATAACATTGTTTGATTGGGATGACGAAGGCTTTTATTCTCGCTACCCAAACACTATCAAACTTTTGCAAACCCTTTGAGCCTGTTACTCTTCTTTGATTACCCTTTTTGGAACCCAAAGTGTTAATGAAAAAAAATGAAATGAATGAAAAAAAAAAGAAAAAAAAAGAAAAGAAAACAAAACAAAATAGAAAAACAACAAAAAACAAAATGTTTCCCTGAACTACGTTCGACTTGATTCCGAAAAGATACGTAGGCAATCTCTCTCTGGGGTTCAGTCACACCAAAACAAAAATCCTGTTTTCCCCAAAAAATGAAATTGGTGCAGACGATATAATGGTTCGGCAATGATCCCGCCTGAACGGTTCCAAAGTTGTAATGTGATCCAATTCTCTTTTACCCGAACCTTATCAAAGTCCTTCTGATCAATCAGCCAAAGGCATCAGAATTAGAGAAAACAATTGCTTGGATCTGATACAATCAAAATGAGATAAATAAAATGAGAGAGTCTTATTCTGATACAATCAAAATGAGAGAAATAAAATGAGAGAGTCTTATCGGTGAAAACCTACGGGCACAATAAGGCGACGGTGAGCAGAGAAATTGAAAATAAGAGAGCTTGGTTAGTGAAAACTCGTAAAGATTACTATCAGGCGATGGTGAGAAGAAAAATGAGAGAGGTCGATTGGCGAAAACCCACAAAGGGCGTTGTCGATAAAAAAGAAGACACCTTTCACCACCATTGGAGTCCTGGCCTAGTTTCTCGATTTGAAAATATGGGTCACAATGAGGTTATGAGAAGTCGGCAAAGTTTGTGCGGGTCGGGCATCCAGTCCAAAAGGCATGTCATGTCTATTGAAGCCTGCATGCACCCCAGATAAGTCCTTCCTTCCGTCCCGAAAGAGACGCTTCTCTTTAAATTCACTTTTCTTGCCTTTTGTTTACTTTTCCTTGAATCCCTTTCGGTCTAACTCTGTTCCCAAAATTAATATAAAGAAAAGGTGGTAAAATTGGTTTACAGGGTTCTGCCTAACAAAAGCCAAGTCTGAAGAAAAGTACCCAGCCTCAGCGGGTGTATCAAGTTGATACCGACTGGCCATGATGGCTAATGCTCTGAAATCAAAGTTACAAAAAAGGAAAAAGAATTTCGAAGTCAAAAGCCCTTAGAGGCTGATGTTCTAAACGTCAATACCACACAAAAGTGGAGGGGGGTGGTTTGTGTGGTATCTAATTTTCCGCTTAAACTGCTTCTGGAAGGACCTGGTTCTTTTAGGTGTACTTTCTACTACTGTTTGTGGAATTAAAAGTACACACTGAAATTTTTACGTGGAAAACACCTGGATCAAAAGGTGAAAAAACCACAACCTACTACTCAATAGGATTTTCCCCAACACTTCACTAAATCACTGAGCCAAAATAGCATTTACAAAACTCTTTGTAAACCTAAGGATTACCTATAATACCGTTGTAGCAACCAACCTTTAACTGTTGTGAAAACTTCAAGTTAACTCAACTTGAATACTCAAAGTACCTATTACAATTGCTTCTAGATAAAGCTGAAAGGTACAATATAAAAACACCTACTACAATTGAACTAGAAATAAAGAAAGACATATAAAACTCTTTATGGAGCTAGTTCTTCAATCTGGTTCATGTAGCTTCTGGTTTGCACACTTGAATCACACGCGAACTGCTTGCAAAAAGCCTTGCTATTTTTTTTCCAATTCACGTTTAGCTTCTGCGTTTTTTGTGCAACACTTTAATGTGAGAACATCCTACAGTTTATAAAGTTAGTAGATGAAGAAATAACTAGAGTTCTGATGCAACTCTTCCTTGGTGGAAGAGTTCTAGTTGATTTCAACTTCTAACTCCTTCCCTATCTTGAATTGTCTTCTCTTTGATTAAGGACTCCTTCTCCTTATCAATTATGTAACCTTTTCAAACAAGAGATGTTCAATACACCAAGTTAAGCTTATCTCCTTCATGTGCAACCCACATGCTCGAATCTGCCCATTTTTGTGCACCTGAGGGATGGACCTGGTTCATCCTGAGTTCCTTTGTCAGTCTTCAAAACTAACCTTTACTTGGGCCAACAAATTCCCCCCTTTTGACGATGACAAACTCTTTGCTTTTCATAAGCTTAGGCCCTATTTCAACTCAACTCAACATCAACAAAATGTTAGAAATATTTTTCCTTTTTATCACTTATCATCAAGGACCAGGTACATTAGGTTATAAACATCACTGTTCAAAGTGTAAACATCACTTGTTTAAAGCACAACCTTTTTCCCCCTTTTGGCATCATCGAAAAGTTGCATAAAAAATGTTAGATAACCAGATTTTAAAGCTTACTCATGGCCACTGGGGCTACTTCAAATGCAAACATGGATTAATCATCATAGATCAAACTAAGAATTTCAACCATCAAAGAAATATAAACAAACAGTTAGAGCAAAAATAGTGAACTTCATTGATGACTGATAAGATTTTACCACAAAGCATAAGAAGAAATAAAAATACTGAAAACATGAGCAAAAGAAACAAAATGTCCCGAACTAGGTCACTAGTTGATCTATACCAGGCTAGAATTTAAGGCTTAAAAGAGGTTGGGGCTGGGTTATTTTCTTGGAGAAGTTTCAGCATTTGTTGAAGAATTATATCATTCTTCTCCTTTTCCCTTGCAAGTTCAGTTCTGAGAACATCTCTCTCAGATTCTACCTCAACCAATCGTGTCTTCAGCCTTGCTATCTCAATATCCTTTGCCTCACTCTCCTGTACCAAGACTCTGACTTTGCTATTGATAGGTGTATTTTTATATGAACCGGGTTCATTAAGAATGGCATTGACTTCATAATCGCAACCAAGAAGAGTATTAACCCCACTTCTTCATAGGTACCTTGAAATGTGCAAGCATAGTTGTGAGAATGAAACCATAGGGAATGGTATGAGTTTTGGTTCCATTAATAACCCTATCAGTAGGTCTGCGAGGGTTTCCTGTTTAGATGGAACAAGTTCATCTATATTTTTCAAGTTGAACCAACCCCTCAGCAGCTTCGCCAGACCCACTTCCCCCTGTTTTTCTCACACTCTCTTCTATTTCACTAGATTCCTCTCCCCAAACAACCATTGCACCAGTTTCTTTTGTTAGACCAACATGAGTAGGTGAAGAATCAACCACTCTTGTACCCTTTTTTCCCTCACAGTACTCCTAGCACCCTTGCTCTCTTTTTCTTTTCCCTTTTTATTTTTACCACCAACTTCTCCATATTCTATAGTCTCAACACCTTCTATAGATCCTACCAGTACAAATCTATTCTCCAAATTCGCAGAAACTTTAGAAATTGTATCAAGAGTAATTTTAGAATCAGAAGATACATGTTAAGTTTTGGAAGAACTAATCTCTTCCCCCTTAGTAGCAGACATAAATGAATCTTTAGATTTCCAGGATTCTTCTTCCCTACATGCTTTCAATCGCTTGTTTATTTTCTTGATCTGCTCTCCTTCAACAACAATCTTACGAGTCATCATCTTTACTCTACTCTTCTTAGAGATTGGTGTGGTGAAGGGGTGGTAGAAGGTGTAAAAGTGGTTTCCTATGATGGTGATGAAATATTTTCAGAGGTATTTGACATATCTAGGCTAGGGTATGAAAAAGAAGAGAATTAGATTGTGTTTGGAAGATGAAGAAGAATGAGAGTTTTTGACGACTTGAGAGAGATGAGGTAAGGAATACACTAAAGCTGATCAATATACAGTGGAATAATTGATGGGGTAACTACAGCTTTTCAGACTCTTAGAAGTTTAATCAAACTGAAATTAAGTTTTGAAGAGATGTTGGAGTGTATCCCTAGAATCTAGGTACTTCCATTCTGTTGGGACTCTTTTGAATGGGACTGGTTCACTTGTAACGGATAAGTCCAAAAGGAGTTTGGTATTTGGTAGGACTTTGCTCATGATCCAAATATAGTTATTTCAAATTATGCAGAGTGCAGAAAACATACCGCGTTACCTTGATGAACCAGGTTCTTCACTGATAATTCTCTTGTGAGAGTCTAAATTTGCCAAAATAGAGAAAATATCATTAGAGATTAATTAGTCATTTTAACACATGGCACAAGAGTATACTATGGAAATTATGAGACTAAGCAAGATTTAATCTAATTATACACAATTTACAGATTCTCTAACCAAAATATTTTTTTCATTTTTTTCGTTTAACCTTGAACTGGTCCTTTTAGGTGATCTTAATCATCCCTAATTCCAACCTGTTCCTCTTAAAGTGATCTCTACTTAAGGCTTTTGTGAAGATGTCAGCAATTTGCTTTTTAGTAGCACAAAACTCCACAGTGATCAAGCTTTTCTCATAGTTGCCCCTCAAAAATGGTGCCTAACNNNTACACACATAGTTCTTTTACTGTATATCTTATAAGCTTTACTATGTGAAGAATATCCCAAGAATACTCCCTCATCACTTCTGGGATCATACTTACCTAGGGAGTCTTTGCCATTATTGTGCACGAAGCACTTGCATATAAATGCCCTAAGATGGGATATATTTAGCTTTCTCCCTTTAAGTGACTCATAGGGAATCTTCTTAACAAGAGATCTAGTCCTGCAACTATTTATGATGTAGCATGTAAAAATTCAGCAAACTTAGCATTTTCAAATTTAGTTCCATGATCAGACCTAATGGAGGCAAGTTGATTTCCTAATTGTTTCTAAGTTTTTCTAACAAATGCATAAAACATGTCAAATGCTTCATCTTTTGAGGTTAGAAATAGAACCCAGGTAAATCTAGAATAATCATCAACTAGCACCATTACATATCTCTTTCCACCTCTGCNTTAGCACTAGTGTTATCATAAAAAATAGGAATGCAACCAACATCAATTCCAAAGTTCAATAATGGTTGTTTGATCCATACCAATTGAGCACAACATGAAGCATCAACAATATACTCAGGTTCAGCAGCAGATAAGGCCAATGAATTTTGCTTTTTGGTAGCCTCATGACACAAGACATGAACCAAGGAAGTGTGTCATACCTGAGTTGCTATTCCTATCCACAAGAAAACCTGTATAAGCAGCGTCAACATATCCCACTAGGTTAATATTACTACCTTTTGAATACCAAAGGCAAAGGTCATTGGTGCCTTTCAAGTATCTCAATATTTTCTTGACATAAGTCAAGTGGGACTTCTTTGAATTTGCCTGAAATCGAGCACAAAGACCTATACTGAAAACAATGTCAGGTCTGCTAGCAGTAAGATACAAAACAGAACCAATCATTCCCCTATACAACTTCTAATCAACAGATAAACCAGGTTCATCTATATCCAATTTCGTGGATGTTGCAATAGGAGTGTCAATTTCTTTGGATGTTCCTTCCTAGTTTTGTTACTGAGGAATAGGTTCATGGACAGGTTCCCTCAAGGTTTGAGGATCAGTTCCTCTCTAGTTAGTTCCCCCTGTCATGTTGCCTTGGGTAGCAGAACCTGTTCCACCACATGTTCCTTCTTCCGTTGCAGCTTCAGTCTGGGATGCGATATCATTT
The DNA here is from genome assembly GCA_026770625.1 of Nicotiana glauca. NCBI lineage: Eukaryota > Viridiplantae > Streptophyta > Magnoliopsida > Solanales > Solanaceae > Nicotiana > Nicotiana glauca. The sequence continues at coordinate 39,366 of MU740412.1, forward strand.
AAATTTCTTACCAGCCTAATTGCTTTATATTCATGTTCCAGCTTCTCAGAAAGAATGTTAGTTTTAAATAACATATATATTTTTTCTACACACATAGTTCTTTTACTGTATATCTTATAAGCTTTACT
>MU740412.1:39794-52022 GCA_026770625.1 Nicotiana glauca
CACATAGATCCATATGGACCAGTTCCAACGACTTGGTTGTACTTACCATTTTCTTGCTTTTGAAGGATGATCTTACCTGCTTCCTCCTTGCAAATGCCTCACAAACTTTGTCTTCCTTGAACTTGATATTAGGTAACCCTATCACCAAGTCCTTAGAGACTAGTTTGTTAAGCTGATTTAGACTTGCATGAGCAAGTCTTTTGTGCCACAGGAGGGGATCATTAACCAACACACTTAAACAAGTGAGTTCATTTTCTCAAAGAGTGGACAAATCTACAATGTAAATATTGTTAACTCTTTGTCCCTACAAAACAATATTGTCAGTGGTAAGGTTAATAACAAAGCATTTGGTGGAGGTAAAAGCCACAAGGTTGCCTCTGTTACACAATTGTGACACATTTATTAAGCTATATTTCAAGCCATCTATCAGGTAGACATTCTCTATGGAATGAGAATCTNAAGGTTTGAGGATCAGTTCCTCTCTAGTTAGTTCCCCCTGTCATGTTGCCTTGGGTAGCAGAACCTGTTCCACCACATGTTCCTTCTTCCGTTGCAGCTTCAGTCTGGGATGCGATATCATTTAAATTTCTTACCAGCCTAATTGCTTTATATTCATGTTCCAGCTTCTCAGAAAGAATGTTAGTTTTAAATAACATATATATTTTTTCTACACACATAGTTCTTTTACTGTATATCTTATAAGCTTTACTATGTGAAGAATATCCCAAGAATACTCCCTCATCACTTCTGGGATCATACTTACCTAGGGAGTCTTTGCCATTATTGTGCACAAAGCACTTGCATATAAATGCCCTAAGATGGGATATATTTAGCTTTCTCCCTTTAAGTGACTCATAGGGAATCTTCTTAACAAGAGGTCTAGTCATGCAACTATTTATGATGTAGCATGCAAAAATTCAGCAAACTTAGCATTTTCAAATTCAGTTCCATGATAGACCTAATTGATGCAAATTGATTACCTAGTTGTTTCTGAGTTTTTCTAACAAAAGAAGTAAACATGTCAAATGCTTCATGTTTAGATGTTAAAAATAATGTCCAAGTAAACCTAGAGTAATCATCAACAAGCACCATCACATATCTTTTACCACCTCTGCTTAATGTTCTCATTGGACCACAGAGATCCATATGGACCAGTTCCATCGTTCTGGTGGTGCTTACCACTTTCTTGCATTTAAAAGAACATCTTACCTGCTTCCCCCTTGCACAAGCCTCACAAACTTTGTCTTCCTTGAACTTGATGTTAGGTAGCCCTATCACCAGATCCTTGGAGACTAATTTGTTGAGTTGAATCAGACTTGCATGTCCAAGTCTCTTGTGCCAAAGGAGGGGATCATTGTCCAACACACTTAAGCAAGTGAGTTCATTTTCTGAAAGTGTGGACAAATCTACAATGCATGTATTGTTTACTCTTTTTCCCTGCAAAACAATCTTGTCAATGGTAAGATTAATCACAAAATATTTGGTAGTGGTGAATGCTACCAAGTTACCTTTATCACATAATTGTGATACACTGATTAGATTGTACTTTAGGCCATCTATCAAGTAGACATTCTCAATAGAGTGAGAATTAGTCTTACCTACCTTTTCAACCCCAACGATCTCACCTTTCTTCCCATTTCCAAAGGAGACATTACCTCCTTTGAGGTCCTCAAGTGAAAGGAACTGGTTCTTGCTTCCTGTCATATGCTTTGAACAGCCATTATCCATGTACCATATTTGGCTGCTCCCCTTCACTTGGACCCGCGAAAGGAAATCAGGGGTTAGTCTTAGGAACCCAAACTAGTTTGGGTCCCTTTCTATAAGCAAAAGGGTGAATTAAATTCCTTCTTGCCCATCCAGGCAGCTTATTTTTCTCTTGAACAAAGGCTTTGTTCTTTTGACTGGCCTTTACTTTTGCATTACATTCATTTTTGTAATGGCCAGTCTTGCCACAGTGTGTGCATATTTTGTTTTCAGGAAGTGTAAGGTACTTGCTTTTTGGGTCCCATTTTGGTACTTGAGTCCCATAGCCAAGTCCTCTCTTGTTGGTACTGTGATGCTCTTGCAACCAGGAGAGTGCATCAGAGGCCTTGTTCCATTTGCAAGTTTTGTCTAATTCATGTTTCACTTTTCCTAGATCTTCTTATAGGATTTTAATTAGTTCATCCTTGTTATACAATTCATCCTTCATCTTTCCTAGGTTTTCCTCTAGAGTGAGATATGTGTGATCAGCTTTCTTCTTTCCAGTTCCTAGTTTCAATTTAAGTTTTCAGACCTCAGTTCTAGGACACTGTTATCAAGTTCAAGAACCTGGTTCTTCAACTCAGCATTTGTGTTATCACTCTTATTTGCCCTAGACTCTAGACTTTTGCATTTTGCTTTTAGGATCACACATTCCTTAGACAGAACTTCCTTCTCATTGTTAATTAGCTCAGACTCATCAATGAAGTCTAGTAATAGCTAAGCCAATTTTTCTTTAGACAAAAATTTAATCTTATCTTTGAACTTAGGGACATGTAATTTCATGAAAGAGGTTAGAGAGAAATCTCCTCAAAGCAGTCGTTATATTATTATATGATGCCACTTTCCATGGATAAGGGTTGCAGGCAGATAACTATTGGCATAGCGAGTTCATATGCTTGCAGTTGGGTTACTACCATCCCCCTAACCATTAGTATCACACTCTGTGAAGTGTCTCTCTAGTATTGGGCCCGAGAAGCAAAAGATTCGCCAGTCTAGGCTGAAAATACATGCATAGATAGTGGTTTAAATCCAAGGCCGACGACGAAAGCTCGGGACGGATCCCACGCCCAAACAAACGGCTCCGAAACAAACAAAAAGGTGCATGCCGCACTCACGAAGGACTGCCAGTGATATACTGGAGGAAGGTGGGGATGGGATTGGACGTCTATCTATCTCACCACACTCCCCTACTCCTATAAAGGCTGGCGGAAGGAATGCTCTGCTCATCTTTCTTACGGCTCGTTACCGCAGCGCTTGTTCACCCCTTCGGAAATGAAGAATACTTACCTCTTGTTCATCATCTAATTCTTCTATGGCCATCGGTGCTTGTTCTTTTTCAGCTTCATCCTCTGAGTCTTCATCTGAGGTTTCTCCCCAAGCTACAACTATAGCCTTGGTTGAACCTTTGTTTCTTTTTAGTTGAACCTGTTCCTTCTTCCTGTTCTTTCGTTCAGCTCTTTCTTTCTTCCACTCAATTTCCCATTGAGGACAGTTCTTGATCATGTGATCAGTCTTACCACACTTGTAACAACCCTCATTGGTCTGTTTCTCAGGAGCTCTTGTCTTGTTGAAGGTTGTACCTCTTGAAGAACCCTTTCCTTTCATCAGGTACTTTTTGAAATCTCTAGTGATCATAGCCACCGCATCATCTTCCAGATCTGAACCTTCAGCAATTCTGAGGGCTAAGCTTCTCTCCTTCTTGGGTGTATCCATCTTCATGGTTTGCCTTCTCATTTCATAAGAAGCAAGATTTCCAATCAGTTCATCCAGTCTAAGAGTAGCAATATTCTTGGATTCCTGAATGACAGTGATTTTGCTTTCCCATGTGACTGGCAGAACCCTTGTCTGAATTTTCTCAACCTTGTCTTCTTCAAGAATAACCCTTCCAAGAGACTTAAGTTCATTTGTCAGTGTAGCGAACCTAGTATACATATCTTGGATAGTTTCTCCTTCCTTCATAGTAAAATTCTCTTATTGAGAATACAACAATGTTCCTCTTGATCTTTTCACTTGAGGTGATCCTTCATGGGCCACTTGCAAAGTGTTCCATATCTCCTTAGCAGTTGTACAACTTTGGATCCTACTGTACTCATCTGGCCCTAGTCCACACACAAGCCATTTCTTGGCCTTAGCATTTTTCTCCCACTTCCTCAGGTCTTCAGCAGTACAGTCAGTCCTTGTCTTTGGCACATCAACTCCTTCAGCATTCTTCTTTGTGGTTTCTAGGGGACCATCAGTGACTATGTCCCAGAATTCATAGTCTTCCCCTATGATGTGATCTCTCGTACTGTTCTTCCACCAAGAATAGTATTGACCATTAAAAGTGGAGGCCTAGCAATGGATTGCCCTTCCCAGTTCCCAGGTGGTGCACTCATGTTGATCTTCTCCTAAGGTGTTAACCTCTTCAAGAATAACCTTCTCTGATACCAATTGATTGCACTCATGTTGATCTTCTCCTAAGGTGTTAACCTCTTCAAGAATAACCTTCTCTGATACCAATTGATGTTCTAAATGTCAATACCACACAAGAGGGGGGTGATTTGTGTGGTACCCAATTTTTCACTTAAACTGCTTCTGGAAGGACCTGGTTCTTCTAGGTGTACTTTCTACTACTGTTTGCGGAATTAAAAGTACATAAAATAAAGAACACTGAGATTTTTACGTGGAAAACACCTGGCTCAAAAGGTGAAAAAACCACGACCTACTACTCAGTAGGATTTTCCCCAACACTTAACTAAATCACTGAGCCAAAACAGCATTTACAAAACTCTTTGTAAACCTAAGGATTACCTCTAATCCCGTTGTAGCAACCAACTTCTAACTGCTGCGACAACTTCAAGTTAACTCTAACTTGAATACTCAAAGTACCTATTACAATTGCTTCTAGATAAGCTGAAAGGTACAATATAAAAACACCTACTACAATTGAACTAGAAATAAAGAAAGACACATAAAACTCTTTATGGAGCTGGTTCTTCAATCTGGTTCATGTAGCTTCTGGTTTGCACACTTGAATCACACACGAACTGCTTGCAAAAAGCCTTGTTATTTTGCTCCCAATTCACGTTTAGCTTCTGCGTTTTTTGTGCAACACTTTAATGTGAGAATATCCTGCAATTTATAGAGTTAGTAGATGAAGAAATAACTAGAGTTCTGATGCAACTCTTCCTTGGTGGAAGAGTTCTAGTTAATTTCAACTTCTAACTCCTTCCCTATATTGAATTGTGTTCTCTTTGATTAAGGACTCCTTCTCCTTATCAATTATGCAACCTTTTCGATCAGGAGATGTTAAATACACCAAGTTAAACTTATCTCCTTCACCTGCAACCCACATGATAGAATCTGCTCGTTTTTGCGCACCTGAGGGTATGGACCTGGTTCATCCTAAGTTCCTTTGTCAGTATTCAAAACTAACCTTTACTTGGGCCAACAGAGGCATAATAAAGTGAAAAGGTCAAAGCCTCATATGGGCGATCCGTCATGAGAAATCTTGAAAGTTTAGGTCCTCGGTTTTGAGAAAGAGATCCGTCTTTAGAAAAACCAGCAAACAACAGAGGTTCTCACCAAAGAGTTGGGCCAAGATCAAGTGATCGAAACAAGCAAGGCCACAAAACTAACCACCATTTCAAACTAACGATTGTTCTTTGTTTGAAAAGTTGAAACAGGTGTAATCCAAGCAACCGTGCAAAAAGCAGGTGCAACCAAAAGGGAAAAGAAATGCGCAAGTGCTGAAACAACTTTGTAGCAAGGAACCGACCAAAAGGGAAGTTTCCTCCAAATTCTTTCCCGCATTTTTGACTAAAAAATACTAAAAAATAAAAAATATATATGAAATGAAGAATGATGAAAAAAGGGTGGAAGAAAAATTCAAAATCATGGTAGTATAGGGCCCCATTCCCTAGATATTCCCGGCATAACCCGTGGACCTCCCTAGCATAACCCAAGGACCTTTTTTCTTTTCTCCCGACATAACCTGTGGACCTCCCTGGCATAACCCAAGGACCTTTTTTCTTTTCTCCCGGCATAACCCGTGGACCTCCCTAGCATAACCCAAATACCTTTTTCTTTTATCCCGACATAACCCATGGACCTCCCTGGCATAACCCAAGGACCTTTTTCTTTTATTCCGACATACCCAGTGGAACTCCTTGGCATAACCCAAAGATATTTTTTCTTTTTTATCCCGGTATAACCCGTGGACCTCCCTGGCATAACCCGAGGACCTTTTTCTTTTATCCCGGCATAACCTGTGGACCTCCCTGGCATAACCCAAGGACCTTTTTCTTTTATCCCCGCATAACCCGTGGACCTCCCTAGCATAACACAGGGATCTTTTATCTTTTATCTCAGCATAACCCGTGGACCTCCCTAGCATAACCCAAGGATCTTTTTCTTTTTATCCTGGCATAATACGTGGACCTCCCTGGCATAACCCAAGGACCTTTTTTCTTTTATCCCGGCATAACCCGTGGACCTCCCTAGCATAATCCAAGGAATTTTTTTCTTTTTAACCAGGCATAACCCGTGGACCTCCCTGGTATAACCCAAGGACCTTTTTCTTTTATCCCGACATAACCCGTGGACCTCCCTAGCATAACCCAAGGATATTTTTCTTTTATCCCGGCATAACCCGTGGACCTCCCTGGAATAACCCAAGGATCTTTTTTCTTTTATCCCGGCATAACCCGTGGACCTCCCTGGCATAACCCAAGGACCTTTTTTCTTTTTATCCCGGCATAACCCATGGACCTCCCTGACATAACCCAATGACCTTTTTCTTTTATCCCGGCATAACCCGTGGACCTCCCTAGCATAACCAAAGGATCTTTTTTCTTTTATCCCGACATAACCCGTGGACCTCCCTGGCATAACCTAAAGATCTTTTTTCTTTTTATCCCGGCATAACCCGTAGACCTCCCTGGCATAACCCAAGGACCTTTTTTCTTTTATCCCGGCATAACCCGTGGACCTCCCTGGCATAACCCAAGGACCTTTTTTCTTTCCTCCCCGGCATAACCCGAGGACCCTTTTCTCCTTTTCCCGTATAACCCAGTCATTTTCCCAGCATAACCTGGCAATCTTCCCAATTCGGGACTGCATTCTCTATTTACAAGAATACACAATCCTGAATTTTATTGTTTTCAATGAAGAATAAGTTCAAAACTTTGTCACAAATAACTCACAAAATTTTCCTAGTGAAAATTGGGTCAGAAAAAATTTGTTCGTTTATTTGTTTTGGCATCTGAGCAGGTTTGACCCCGAGGCACATGATCTAAGGTGGTCGAAAGAATGAGCCTCAGTCCAGAATAAAGAAAAGAAGAAAAAGAATAAAAAAGAAGTGAATTCAGAATTATGAAGCAGACAAAGATGTGGACTGCTCAAAATTTTATTTAAATTCACAAGCTTTGCATGTCCCGCTTTGATCCAATGCTGAAGAAAGAACCAGCACATGCAGCTGACGAGCATCAAGATTCAGATCGGAGTCAACAACAAAAATCATCTAAGACTCAAGATCAAGCTTCAAGAGATTTATAGATAGGAATCTTGTAACTCGTAGTTGATAGGCCTAGCTAGCTTAGCTTTTGATTTTCCTTTTGGTATAATAAGGGGGTCAGCAAGCAGTACCAGCAACAACAACAGTGAAATCATAGCTTCCCGGTAGTCCCAGCTACCAAAACTTCCAAAACTACACTGACCTGATTCCTTTATAGCCAAGGATATGTAGGTAACCTATGAAGCAAGGTTCGGTCAGACACTTTTCAAAAATGCTTCTCATGGAGTGCCAAGCAGGCAAAAATCCCTCATCGTTGCTCATTTTATCTTTGCCCGAAAACCATTCGTGTCTCCGAGCATAGAGGGGTAGCTGTGAGCACGTGATTTTTGCCTCGCATGAATTACTCCTACAGAACCCCAAAATTAGGATTTTTCTTTTATTATTTGGTTTTTAGGAATTAATTGCATAATTTTTGTGTTTGTTTGCATTTTTATGTGTATTTTTAATTTATTTAATTCATAAAAATACAAAAATACATTGCATTTGCATTTAGGATCCAACTTTATATTTTTTAGGTTAATTATTTAATTAATGTTACAAAAATGAAAGAAAATACCAAAAAAAGTTCAGTTTGTATTTTTACGTTTCAATTGTCAAATTTGTTATAATTTTCTTTTGTTTTAGGACTTAATTAATTTTTGAGAAAATAATTAGTTTAGTTTTGGAATTGAATCAGGTTTTATTTTAATTGGTATTTAACAAAAATCTGAAATTGAAAAAAAAAAAAAAGAAAGAAAAAGAGGCATTTTAATAAAAGACCCAATTTTGGGCCAATCCACCCAAAAAAACCAAGCCCAAACCAATTCACACCCGCCAAACCCACTCAAATGGCCCAAACCCATCCTAAAAACCCGGTCCAGCCCCCCTTTAGTCGAAACGACCCCGTTTCAATCTCAACCGTTGGATCATTGAGATCCAACGGTCCGGAACTAAAGAGGCTTTTAACATATATATGTCCTAAACACCCCTACCCCTACCCCAAATCCGTCTCTCACAAATACCCTCAAAGACCCGATCAAGCTGCGCTCTAAACCACCTCCTGCCGCCCCATCAGAAATCGCTTTCGGCGGCCAGCCACCAATCGGCCCCCAAATTACACCATGAACTCCTCTCCCCTTCCCCATCCCAAATCTCCAAACAATCCCTCTAAAAACACCCAGGAACTTCTCGAAATTTAGTTCAAAGGAGAAACCCTAGCGCCGCCCTTGTTTTCTCCGGTGGCGGCGCCACCATAAATCACCACCAAATTAACACGCCTTGACCTCCTCCATCCCCTCTTCCCCAATATCTAATAATTTTTCCTCAAACACCCCTAGAATTCGTTAAATAATGGATCACAAGAAAGCCCCAATTCCACAAGCTCAAATTCAACCGGCCTTTTGGAGATTCTTGGCTGTAATGGCCTTTACTCGTGTGTTTTCACATGAAAACATGCGATCAAGGACTGTTCCTGTCAAGAAATCGAAGGAGTCTTCCAAGATTTTAGGTATTTTTGGTATGTGTTTTTGTTATTCATCTATCTTTTCTTTAGTTTTCTGTTTTTAGTTTCCTGTTTCTGTTCCTTTTCCCCTTCGTATTTTATTTTATTTTTCTATTTTCATGCATGATTCATTCAAAATATTTTTCTTAATTAATTAGTTTGTTAACAATTTGTTTAATTCCCTGCACGTTTTAATCAGTAGCTTAGTTAGACTAGGGAAGTTACTTCAATGTTTAAGTCAGTCTTTCAAATTGGGGATTTTTATTTGATGTCAATTGGACCCTGAAAAATCAGAAAGCCCAATTGAACGTTGGACTCAAGCCTATTCGATAGGCCCAGTGTTGGTTCAATTCATTGGGTCCTTGGTCAGTTGACCCATTTAAGTCCAAGGGTAATTTTCAGGGGTTTTAAAGGGAGTCAATAATTTAGGGACTTTTGAGCAAAAAATAAAAATTGGGGAGGATTAAAGGGCAAACTTAGCCTATTTCTGCTGCCCTAGTAGCTTGCCTATAAAGGCGCTTCTAAGGAAAGCTCATTTCAGATATTAAGAGATAAAAAATCTGAGAAATACAAATGGCTGAGCTCTATACTGTTCCATTGCATTTTCTCAGTAGTCTTTTGACTTGTTCAGTTTCTGAGACAATTTTGATTCAGTTGATATGGAAATGGTTTGAATTTGGATTTTAAAAGCTTGGTTTAAAGTTGCTGTAATCCTAGCTCGATTGGGGTTGCTTTTTGTTACTGTTTCATCTCAAATTTCTGGTTTGAACTGGTTTGCTGAAGTTGTTGTTCTGTTGCTATTACGGCTTCTTCACTCTTTTCCTTTTAATCTCTAGGTACCGATTCTGAATCCTTCATGATGTAGATTTTAATTTGAAGATGGAATAAAGGCAGTGCTGATCTTTCATAATGTTTACATGTTTGGTTATTTGATTTAATGTAGTTTAGTTGGTTTGTTTGATTAGCTAAGTTTTCATGTTGTAATTAATTTTGGACTATTACATGAAGGGCTTCGAGTAGGTTAAAATATAGTGAGGTTGTTTCATTCTTGGCTAAAGATGAGTAATCATTGGTTTTGAGTGTTAATCTCATGTTTGAATTGGGGTAAAAAATGCTAAGGGTAATCAGGATATTGTTGTTGTATAGTCAAATAGCATGCGAGTGATTTTAGTTTAAAAATGGTGTAGAAGCTTGAAATGTTTAATCAATTGGCTTGAATGTGGAAATTTAGAAATGAGCGTGTTTTATTTTAGTCGTATAAGTTAAGTAGTAGTTAATTCATAGTATTTCATGGATTAGCATACGAATGTGTGGGGCTAAAATGGCTTGGAACAATTGTCTGTTTAATTACAATCAATGTTTCGATGTCTAGTAATTGTTAATTCTATTTTTGGGGCTGTTCAATATCAAATTCTTGGATTTGTAATGTTTGGAATTTATTGTCACTCTATATTTCAAATCTAAATTGCTTACTGCTAGTATCTGGACTCGAAATGCAGACCTGGGGCGTTTCCTGATGCATATTTCACCAAGGTTGGGACTTTATCTTGGGCATGTGCAGAATTTGGCACAAGGCTTGTAACTCAACCATCTGATAGCCGTAATAGGCTATTGGGTTTTTCATAAGACTCAGATCTCAACATAACGTTTGGACTGAAGCAAATTGGCGAATCAGAATGACCTTACGTCTGAGGTTATTGGGCCTCACGTTGGGCCCAAATTTTAACTTCACCCTACTAGCCTTTTTCTTTTATTAAAATATATTCTCCTAGCTTGGACCATAGTAGAACCCTTGTCCGTTAACATTTGGGTAGTTACAATTTTAGTAGCCTTTTAATTAATTCATCATTTCTTTAGCATTGGAGGTGTGCCATAATGACCAATTGCATAAAGTATGGCCCTCGCTTTATAATCTAGCAACCCCTTAGGTTAGAATAGATCGAGGTAAGCCGCGCCAAATAAAATCCCAAATACGTGGCCCTTATTTATTTAATTTTAAAATCCTTAGAATTCGAGGCGTGCTATTTAGAAAATTTTCATGGCCCTCGCAAAGTTAACAATGCGTAGTTGCTTTAGGCATGTTATTTTAAAAATATTACCTTCCTAAATTCGGGTGCGCATTTCATGTGACCGAAGTCCAAATCTTAAAACGTTGAATAAAATGTGTTTCAGATTGCGGGTGCATTTCGTGTGATGCAGTCCAAAGACATGTTGTAGACGACATTAAATCTTCTTTAAAATTAATAAAAAGTGGTTAATAAATTAAAATTATATCATAGGCTAAAAACATGTATTAAAATAAGATAATAGGCCAATTGTAATAGTTTAAGCGACCTTGCTAGAACCACAGACTCCGGGGATGCCTAACACCTTCCCTCGGGTTAACAGAATTCCTTATTGAGAATTTTGGTTCGCAGACTTCAAAAGGAAAGTCGAAATTTCCTTGATTTGGGATTTAAAATAAACCGGTGACTTGGGACACCAAATAAACTATCTCAAGTGGCGACTCTGATAAATACATAATCCCATTTTGAATAATGTCACTTAAATTGGAAAAACTACCTTATATACTATCCTTCAGGGTGGTGTGTATAAAGGAGGTGTGACAGCCATTGTTCACACGTTGAAGATTTGGAGGCACTATCTATATGGCATGTCGTGTGCGGTATTTACAGATCATAAGAGTTTGCAGTATTTGTTCAAGCAGAATGAACTTAATTTTAGGTAGAGGAGGTGGTTGGAGCTATTGAAAGACTATGATATCACCATCTTGTATCATCTCGGGAAGGCCAATGTATTGGCCGATGCTTTGAGTAGGAAGTTAGCTAGTATGGGCAGCCTTGTGTTAGATGTCCAGGCCTTAGCCAATCAATTCATGAGGTTGGATGTTTCTGATCCCAGTCGTGTTTCAGCTTTCACAGTCGCTTGGTCTTCCTTGTTTGAGCGTATCAGGGAACGGCAGTATGATGACTCTCATTTGCTTGTTGTTAGGGACATATTACGACATGGTGATGCCAAGTAGGTTACGGTTGGAGATGATAGAGTTTTGAGGATGCATGGTTATGTTTGTGTGCCTAATGTGGATTAGCTTCGTAAGTTGATTCTAGAAGAGGCTTGCAATTCCCGGTATTCTATTCATCTGGGCGCCGCCAAGATATATTAGGACTTGCGGCAACATTATTGGTGGAGGAGAATGAAGAAGGATATTGTTGCATACGTGGTTTACCTCATATTTCTGGAGGGAAGTACAGCGTGAGTTGGGTACGTGGGTTGAGTTGAGCACTGCATTTCATCCTCATATGGACGGACAGTCTGAGCGTACTATTCAAATATTATAGGATATGCTTTGTGCTTGTGTTATCGACTTTGGAGGTTCTTGGTGTCACACCTCCTTTTTACGCTACCCGCGAGGGCGCAAGGGAGTTTTTCCAATTAAAGGACAATCGAAACG
>MDKF010332892.1:0-11651 GCA_026770625.1 Nicotiana glauca
ATATATGTGTGTGTGTGTGTGTGTGTGTGTGTGTGTGTGTGTGTGTATGTGTATGTAAGTATGTATGTATATATTAATTGGTTACTTTATTTGGTTAATAAATATAGATATCTTATAATTAAATATTAAAAAACGAAAAAATAAATATATAAAAAATAACTACCCATTCAAATTAGGTGGGAGTAGTTTCAAGTTGGAGTTTTCAAATTATTTTAAAATAAAAGGCAAAACAAATAGCTATAAAAAATAAAAATAAAAAGAGAAGAAAAACTACCCATTCAAATTAGGAAGTAGTTTCAAGTTGGAGTTTTAAAATAAAAAATAAAATTAATAAAATAATGAATTAGCAATTCAAAATTGGGAGTAATTTCATATTTGAGTTTTAAAACTTATTTTAAAATAAAAAATAAAATTAAAAAAATGATGAATTACCAATTCAAATTTGTGAGTAGTTTCAAATTGGAGTTTTAAAAATTATTTTAAAATAAAAAACGAAAATAAAGAAATTTAAAAACTTTTAGAGAAAAATTGTCACGACCCATTTTCCATAACAGGTCATGATGGCGCCCGATACCGTTGTCAGGCCAGCCAACGCGGAAGTATGATTAAGTTCTCATTTTCCTTTTTACCAAAACTAAGTTTAACACGCTTTTCAAAGTTAAAGCTAAAGCCACGAGAGATAACACTGAATTAAGATAGTTATACAATCCAAAATAAATGTCTACTAACGTGTGTGCCAGAACCTGGTGTCACAAGCTACGGGCAACTAGTATAATATACACAAAAGAATAATAAACTATCCTACTGTCTGAATCAGGATAGACAGAAACAACAAAAAAATACAAAGGAAGACTTATTCGGCTGCGGATCGGCATGAAAGGAAAAGCAGCTCACCGTAGAAGTCTCAGGCGTGCTCACTGATACGCACCAGAATGATGTCCAGATCCACCTACCTTAAATCTTGTACATTTAAGTACAGAAGCGTAGCATGAGCACATAAACAACATGTACTCAGTAAGTATCCCGTCTAATCTCGAAGAAGTAGAGACGAGAAGTCGACTCGATACTTACTAAGGTTAATTAATATATACATAAGCATAATGTGTTCTAATCATGGAAATTACAAGCATCAACAGTTTATGGCAAGTAGCATAAGTCAAGTACTTTACTGCATTAATTTTATAATTTATCATTTGAGATAATGGCAAAATAAAGCAAGTATAAGCTTTTCCACAATTAACATGCGCACTCGGTAATAACATGCGCACATAGTACCGAGGCGACGGCCCGAACAAATAAAAATAAACTGTGCACTTGCCGAGGTTCGACGACGTGCCTATAGATGCATCTATTCATACCGAGGCGATCGGCCCGATCCACAAATAAGGATAAAATATCAAGTTCACACACATGGTACATAAATGGTCAAAAACACCAAGCCAAACTTAAGTAACTATACAAGTATGCTCTTGTTCCCTTTTTAAGCCTATAGTATACACTACATGTTCATAATAACAAGTTAACATAAGAGATATATTTAATAGGAATGTTGTGGGTCCTAAGCTACCCGGACATTTAATATAGTAGTAGCTACGCACAGGCTCTCGTCACCTAGCGCGGGCGTAGTCCCCGCATTTAGCAACAAATACTCAATCATTAATCCTTTGGGGACAATTCCCTCTTACGAGGTTAGAAAGGAGACTCACCTCGCTCTGAAGCACACTTTTAATATCAAGAACAAGCCCAACACCCTTAACACGAAGCCGAACAAGCACAAACTAATTAAACAACATAAGAACTAGTCAATAGAGACTTACAAGGTTGAATTCTAGCTATTTAAGCAATTTCCTAACCATTAACACAAGTTTCCTAAATTCCGACACCGGGCCCACGTGCCCGGATTCTGAGATTTTTCGAAGAAAGTTGTTCTCTATCACCTAAGGAGCACAAATATATGATTTCTAGTTCATTACATGGCAAATTACATGATTAAATCTTAGCTTTTATTAAATCCTAGGTCTAGCTCTAACCCCTTGATTTTACCAAATTTTTTAGTGTTAAATCTACCTAATGTTTATGTATTTGAACTAAAAGTGAGTGGAGATTACTAACCTTGAAATGTTATGTTGAAACCCCCTCTTTGGAATCACTAAAATCGCCTAAGTGTTGAGAAATATGTGAAAGAAATGAGCTTGAGCTCGAAATAAATGAAGCTCACTGTCAGCTCTTTTCGCTTCTGCGGTCAAGAGGACCGCTTCTGCGGTCCCGCATTGGCGTAATTCGAGCCGCTTCTGCGGATCCGGGCAAAATGGGCTAGATCGCTTCGACGGTTCATGGGTCGTAAAGGCAGGGCCGCTTCTGCAGTTTCCCCACGCCTGAGACCCCTTCGCTTCTGCGATTTGTCGACCGCTCCTGCGGTCCCGCTTCTGCGCTCCAAGAGCCGCAGAAGCGGTTATGACAGAAGCAGCAGCTCTTGGTTCTTTTTCAAGTTCCAACTTCACTCGAACCTCGACCATTTGACGCTCGGGGCTCTCGAGCCCCGCCCGAATATACCGACAAGTCTGAAATCATAAGGCGGACCTACTCGAACCCTCGAAACACTCAAAACAACGCTAAATCGAGGAATCAACCCCAAAACCAAATGAATCAAATCATTGAACTTGAAGTTCTTAAATTTCCTCCAACAGTTCAAAACGCCATTAAAATACTCGGATTAACACCAAATTTTACGGGTAAGTCTTAACTGATATTTCGGACTCGTACCAAGTTTCGGAATCAAAATCCGAACCTGATACCTAGGAAAATAATGATTTCTTAGTTTATTTAAATCTTTGAAACTTTAACTTAACAATTTCACATAAAAATTCATTACTCGGGCTAGGGACCTCAAAATTCGATTCTGGGCATACGCCAAGGTCCCATATTTTCCCACGGACCCTCAGAAATTGTCAAATCATGATTCTGGGTCCGTTTCCCCAAAATGTTGACTGAAGTCAAACTTGGCCTTTTTAGAAAAACTTAAATAAGCAAATGGACATGTCCTTGCTCAAAACTCTCCTAACTTCCGAACCACCCGTCCCCGCAAGTCATAAATTAGTTAAAGCAAGTGCGGGAAGTTTTATTTAAGGGAACGGGGTTCTAAAACGCAAAACGACCAGTCGGGTCATTACATCCTCCACCTCTTAAACAAGCGTTCATCCTCGAACGGACATAGAAAAGTACCTGAACTGCTGAATAAGTGGGGATATTGGCTCCGCATGTCCTCCTCGGACTCCCAGGTCGCCTCCTCAGCCGGTTGGCCCCTCCACTGGACTCTTACCGTAGAAATCCTCTTAGACCTCAACTGGTAGTCCTGTCTATCAACAATGGCAACTGGCTCCTCCTCGTAGCCCAGGCCCTCATCTAACTGGATGGTACCGAAATCCAACACGTGTGAATAGTCGGCATGATGCTTCCGAAGCATCGATACATGGAAGACTGGATGAACTCCTGATAAACTGAGAGGTAAAGAAAGCTACTAGGAAACCTCTCCAACTTGCCTCAAACCTCGAAGGGGCCAATAAACCTTGGGCTCAACTTGCCCTTCTTTTCGAACCTCATAATGCCCTTCATGGGCGAAACCTTCAAGAGAACCTTCTCGCCAATCATGAATGATACATCGCGCGCCTTCTGATCCACGTAACTCTTCTGCTTGGACTAAGCTATGTGGAGCCTCTCCTGAATCAACTTTACCTTATCCAAGGCATCCTGAACGAAATCTGTACCAAGTAACTTAGCCTCACCAGGCTCAAACCACCCGATAGGAGAACGACAACGCCGACCATATAATGCCTCATACGGGGCCATCTCTGTGCTGGACTGATAGCTGTTATTATATGCAAATTCTGCCAAGGGTAAGAACTGATCTCACTGCCCTCCAAAGTCAATCACACATGCTCTAAGCATATCCTCTAAAATCTGAACTATCCGCTCTGACTGCCCGTCGGTCTGAGGATGGAATGACGTGCTAAGCTCTACGCGGGTCCCCAACTCACTCTGAACAGCTCTCCAGAAATGGGAAGTGAACTGAGGGCCTCTGTCTGATATGATGGAAACTGGCACATCGTGCAACCTAACTATCTCTCGAATGTAAATCTGAGCATATCTCTCCACTGAGTAAGTAGTTGCCACTGGAATGAAGTGGGCCGACTTGGTCAACCTTTCCACAATAACCCACACTGAATCAACCTTCCGCAAAGTCCGCGACAACCCAACCACGAAATCCATGGTGATGTGCTCCCACTTCCATTCCGGAATGGGCATCCGCTGAAGTAGGCCACCTGGCCTCTGGTGCTCATGTTTGACCTGCTGGCAATTCAAACATTTAGCTACATACTCTATAATGTCCTTCTTCATCCTCCGCCACCAGTAATGCTGCCTCAAGTCACGATACATCTTCGTGGCACCTGGATGAATGGAGTACCTCGAACTGTGGGCCTCCTCTAGAATCCTCTCCCTCAAGCCATCAACATTAGGAACACATACACGGCCCTAGAGCTGTAACACACCATCCTCGCCAATAGAAACCTCCTTGGCACCTCCCCGAAGTAACGTCTCTCTGAGAACCGCCAAATGTGGATCATCAAACTGTCGGGCCTTAATCTGTCCCAATAACGAAGACTGAGCAACCACACATGCTAAAACTCGCTGGGCTCTGAAATGTCTAATCTCACAAATCTGTTAGCTAAAGACTGAATGTCCAAAGCTAATGGTCTCATCTCAGCAAGAATGAATGTTAAGCTACCCATACTCTCCGCCTTTTTGCTCAAGGCATTCGCGACCACATTCGCCTTACCTGGATGATAAAGAATGGTGATTTCATAATCCTTTAGTAACTCAAGCCACCTGCGCTGCCTCAAATTAAGGTCCCTCTGCTTGAACAAATGCTGCAAGCTGCGATGGTCTGTATAAACCTCACATGACACTTAATACAAATAATGCCTCCATATCTTAAGAGCATGAACAATCGCCGCCAACTCCAAATCGTGCACAGGGTAATTCGTCTCATGAATCTTCAGTTGACGTGAAGCATATGCAATAACTCGCCCATCTTGCATCAATACACATCCCAAGCCAACGTGAGAAGCGTGGCAATACACTGTATACATCCCTGAACCGGAAGGCAATATAAGAACTGGTGCCGTAGTCAAAGCCGTCTTGAGCTTCTAGAAGCTCTCCTCACAATCATCGGACCAATAGAATGGGGCACCCTTTTGGGTCAATCTGGTCAGAGGTGATGCAATAGATGAAAAGCCCTGCACAAATCGCCGGTAATAACCTGCTAACCCCAAGAAACTCCTGATCTCGGTCACTGAAGTAGGACGTGGCCAACTCTAAACTGCCTCAATCTTCTTGGGATCCACCTTAATACCCTCTCCTGACACTACATGCCCCAAGAATGCTACTGACTCCATCCAAAACTCACACTTGGAGAACTTAGCATAAAGCTGCTGCTCTCACAAGGTATGGAGCACTACTCTCAAATGATGCTCGTGCTCCCCCAGGCTACGTAAGTATATCAAGATGTCGTCAATGAAGACGATGACAAAAGAATCAATATAAGGCCTGAACACCTTGTTCATCAAATCCATAAATGCTGCTGGAGAATTAGTCAAGCCAAAGGACATCACTAGAAACTTATAGTGGCCATACCTAGTCCTAAACGCAGTCTTCGGAACATCTGAATCCCGAATCTTCAACTGATGATACCCTAACCTCAAGTCAATCTTAGAGAACACCCTAGAACCCTACAGCTGGTCAAACAAATCATCAATATGGGGCAATGGATACTTGTTCTTGATGGTGACTTCGTTCAACTGGCGGTAATCAATACACATCCGCATAGTCCCATCCTTATTCTTCACGAATAGCACTGGTTCACCCCAAGGCGATACACTGGGCCTAACAAACCCCTTTGCTAACAACTCCTCCAACTGCTCCTTCAGCTCCTTAGGAGCCATACGGTACGGCGGGATAGATATAGGCTGAGTGCCTGGAGCCAAATCAATACAAAAATCAATATCACGATCCGGAGGCATGCCAGGAAGATCAGAAGGAAAAACATCGATGAACTCTCGGACTACTGGCACTGAATAAATCGTCGGAGACTCTGCGGTGGTGTCTCGCACATAAGCTAAATAAGCCAAACACCCTTTCTCAACCATGCGCTGAGCCTTCAGGAAAGAAATAACCCTGTTAGGCATATCAACTGTGGAACACTTCCACTCTAACCTCGGCAACCCTGGCATCGCTAGTGAAACAGTCTTGGCTTGGTAATCTAGAACGGCGTGATATGGAGATAACCAATCCATGCCCAGGATAACCTCAAAATTGATCATATCAAGCAACAGAAGATCTGCTCTATTTTCAAAACCACAGAAAGTAACCACGCAACACCGGTAGATCTGGTTCATAACCACAGAATCGCCCACAGGAGTGGACACATGAACAGGAACACCCAAAGGCTCAGGAGAAATGGCCAGGAAACGAGCAAACAGAGATATTACATATGAATAAGTGGACCCTGGGTCAAATAATATCGATGCATCTCTACTGCTGACGAAAATAATACCTGTGATGACGCCATCTGAGGCCAATGCATCTGGTCTGGATGGAAGAGCATAAAATCTAGCTGGAGCACCGGCTGTCTGGCCTCCACCTGACTGAGGGGTAGCTGGCTGACCTCTCCCTGTCTGGCCTCCACCTCTGGATCGGCCTCTACCAGTCTGCCCTCCACCTCTAGGTGGCTGGGCCGCTGGTGCTGGAGTCATGGGTTGCTACCCCTGCTGTACTGCCTTGCCCATAAGCCTGGGGTAGTATCTCCTCATGTGGCCTGTGTCACCGCACTCAAAACAACGTGGTGCGGCGACCTGCTGTCTTGATGACTGTCCCTAATGACTCGTAGATCCCGTGGGAGGAGCCTGAATAGCCGGTGGACGATATGAAGTCTCCGTCATAGCACTGAAGTAGGGACCAAAAGAACCCTGAGGACCTGAATACCCATTGGAATAACCTTGAATAGCTGGCGGGCGGTAAGAACTCTCTGGCATGGCATTGAAATAGGGATGTGCTGGGGTACCCCGGGCGGGAGGTGGTGGTGCTGAAGATGGAGGCCTACTGGGATGACCCCTCCTATACTGACTTCTGCCCCTAGTTGGGGCACCTTTGAACTCTCCAAAGAATCTGGCTCTCCTGTCCTGCTGTATCTGCTCCCTACCCCTCTGGCGTTACCCCTCAATCAGATGAGAAATCTCGACCACAAGCTAATACTCTGTACCCATCTCCACCTCTCGGGCCATACCCGATCGAATACTGGGCTGCCATCCGGCGACAAACCTCTGTACTCTCTCTGTATCCGTAGGGAGTATCATAAGTACATGGCGAGATAACTCAGAAAACCTCGCCCCATAGTCGGTCACAGACATCTGACCCTGCTCAAGGTGCTTAAACTGATACCGCAGATCTTCCCTCTCAGAGGGTGGAATATACTTGTCCAGGAACAACTGTACAAACTGACACCAGGTGATGGGAGGAGAACCGGCGGGTCTACCAAGGACATAGGACTGCCACCATCTACGGGGCCTGCCCTCAAGCTGAAAAGTAGTGAAGCCGACTCCATGCGACTCCAATATCCTCATAGCGTGCAGTCTGTCCCTGCACCTGTTGCTGAAATCCTAGGCGTCCTCACGACGCTCACCCCCGAAGACTAGGGGTGAAGTCTAGTCCATCTGTCTAGTAACTTCTGCGGATCGAACTCCACAGCTGACCTGGGCTGGGGTGTCGTTGCAGCAACTGGCTGAACCCCCTCTGCAGGTAGTGCACCCAGAGTCTGATATACCGCAACTGCATGACCTGGAGCCTGAGCAGTAGGGTTCTGCCCTCCCCCTCATGCCTGCGAAGCAGCTGGGTCTGCTGGAAATAAACCAGCCTGAGTCATAGTGTCCATGAACCGAAGCATGCGGCCCATGACCTCCTGAAATCCTGGCGCAGTCATGAAATCCACCGGAGTAGGCACAGCTGCAGGCACCTCGCCCTGCTCCTCGATAATGGGATCCCCCATAGGGTCTGCTGGTGGTGCATCTGAAATAGCTTTGGGACGCCCGCGTCCCCTACCGCGGGCTAGCACCCTCCCTCGGCCTCTGGCAACGGTGGGAGCAGCTCCTCCCGGGTCCGGAACGTCGGCGATACGAGTCCTCACCATCTGTGAGAGAATAGAATAGGGAAATTTTAGCACACTGACCAATGCATGATAGAAATGAATAAAGAGTAGTTTTTCCTAGTACCCTATAGCCTCTCGAAGATAAATACAGACGTCTCTGTACCGATCTATAAGACTCTATTAGGTTTGCCCATAACCTGTGAGACCTACATAAACCTAGTGCTCTGATACCATGTTGTCACGACCCATTTTCCATAATAGGTCATGATGGCGCCCGACACCGTTGTCAGGCCAGCCAACGCGGAAGTATGATTAAGTTCTCATTTTCCTTTTTACCAAAACTAAGTTTAACAGGCTTTTCAAAGTTAAAGCTAAAGCCACGAATGATAAAACTGAATTAAGATAGTTATACAACCCAAAATAAATGTCTACTAACATGTATGCTAGAACCTGGTGTCACAAGCTACGGGCAACTAGTAGAATATACACAAAAGAATAATACACTACCCTACTGTCTGAATCAGGATAGACAGAAACAATAAAAAAATACAAAGGAAGACTTCTTCGGCTGCGGATAGGCATGAAAGGAAAAGTAGCTAACCGTAGAAGTCCCAGGCGTGCTCACTGACACGCACCAGAATGATGTCCAGATCCACCTGCCTCAAATCATATACATTTAAGTACAGAAGCGTAGCATGAGTACATAAACAACATGTACTCAGTAAGTATCCCGTCTAATCTCGAAGAAGTAGAGACGAAAAGTCGACTCGATACTTACTAAAGTCAATTAATATATACATAAGCATAATGTGTTCTAATCATGGAAATTACAAGCATCAACAGTTTATGGCAAGTGGCATAAGTTAAGTACTTTACAGCATTAAGTTTATAATTTATCATTTGAGATAATGGAAAAATAAAGCAAGTATAAGCTTTCCCACAATTAACATGGGCATATAGTACCGAGGCGACGGCCCAACCCAACAGAAATAAATTGTGCACTTGCCGAGGGTCGACGGCGCGCCTATAGATGCATCTATTCATACTGAGGCGATCGGCCCGATCCACAAATAAGGATAAAATATCAAGTTCACACACATGGCACATAAATGGTCAAAAACACCAAGCCAAACTTAAGTAACTATACAAGTATGCTCTTATTCCCTTTTTAAGTCTCTAGTATACACTACGTGTTCATAATAACAAGTTAACATAAGAGATATATTTAATAGGCATGTTGTGGGTCCTAAGCTACCCGGACATTTGACATAGTAGTAGCTAAGCACAGGCTCTCGTCACCTAGCGCGTGCGTAGTCCCCGCAATTAGCAACAAATACTCAATCATTAATCCTATGGGGACAATTCCCTCTTACGAGGTTAGAAAGGAGACTCACCTCGCTCCGAAGCACACTTCCAATATCAAGAACAATCCCAACACCCTTAACGCGAAGCCGAACGAGCACAAACTAATTAAACAACATAAGAAATGGTCAATAGAGACTTACAAGGTTGAATTCTAGCTATTTAAGCAATTTCCAAACCATTAACACAAGTTTCCTAAATTCTGACACCGGGCCCACGTGCCCGGATTCTGAGATTTTTCGAAGAAAGTTGTTCTCTATCACCTAAGGAGCACAAATATATGATTTCTAGTTCATTACATGGCAAATTACATGATTAAATCTTAGCTTTTATGAAACCCTAGGTCTAGCTCTAAACCCTTGATTTTACCAAATTTTTTAGTGTTAAATCTACCTAATGTTTATGTATTTGAACTAAAAGTGAGTGGGGATTACTTACCTTGAAATGTTATGTTGAAACCCCCTCTTTGGAATCACCAAAATCGCCTAAGTGTTGAGAAATATGTGAAAGAAATGAGCTTGAGCTCAAAATAAATGAAGCTAACTACCAGCCCTTTTCGCTTCTGCGGTCAAGAGGATCGCTTCTGCGGTCCCGCATTGGCGTAATTTGAGCCGCTTCTGTAGATCCGGGCAAAATGGGCTAGACCGCTTCTGCGGTCCATGGGTCGCAAAGGCGGGACCACTTCTGCGATCCCAGGGCCGCTTCTGCGGTTTCCCCATGCCTGAGCCCCCTTCGCTTCTGCGATTTGTTGACCGCTCATGTGGTCCCGCTTCTGCGCTCCAAGAGCCGCAGAAGCGGTTATGACAGAAGCATCAACTCTTGGTTCTTTTTTAAGTTCCAACTTCACTCGAACCTTGACCATTTGACGCTCGGGGATCCCGAGCCCCGCCCGAACATACCGACAAGTTTGATATCATGAGGCGGACCTACTCGAACCCTCGAAACACTCAAAACAATGCTAAATCGAGGAATCAACCCCAAAACCTAATGAATCAAATCATTGAACTTCAAGTTCTTAAATTTCCTCTAACGGGTCAAAACAACCTTAAACTACTCGGATTGACACCAAATTTTACGGGTAAGTTTTAACTGATATTTCGGAATCGAAATACGAACCTGATACCTAGGAAAACAATGATTTCTTAGTTTATTTAAATCTTTGAAACTTTAACTTAACAATTTCACATAAAAATTCATTACTCGGGCTAGGGAACTCGGAATTCGATTTCGGGCATACGCCTAGGTCCCATATTTTCCCACGGACTCTCAAAAATTGTCAAATCACAATTTCGGATCCGTTTCCCCAAAATGTTGACCAAAGTCAAACTTGATCTTTTTAGAAAAACTTAAAGAAGCAAATGGACATATCCTTGCTCAAAACTCTCCTAACTTCCGAACCACCCGTCCCCGCAAGTCATAAATTAGTTAAAGCAAGTGCGGGAAGTTTTATTTAAGGGAACGGGGTTCTAAAACGCAAAACGACCAGTCGGGTCATTACAAAAATATTAAATAAAGTAATATGCTAATAAATATTTCTATTAAACATGTAATAATATTAAATATTAGATGGTATAATAAAGTAAAATACATAACAAAAATTTTATTCAATGCGCTCCCTGGATAAGTCCTGACAATTTAACAGAGATTTTATTCATTAAAATTGTCACGACCCCAATCTCGGTCGTGATGGCGCCCAACACAACTGCTAGGCAAGCCCGACCATTTACACTCTCAACCCGATCATTAAGCTCAAAACCAATTATTTGAATATCATTAACTTCAATAAAGCTTAAAGTATAAACTAATAGATAGAAATAAGCTGAATATCACGATAATATGGAATAAAATCCCAAAGACCTGGGGGTCATGAGTCTAGATCCTCTAACGATACAGTGTAATAAGACTCCAATAATACATAGTTTCAAAACTGCGGAAAGATAATAAAAGGGATAGGGGAGGAGTCGAGTCCTGCGGACGTCAGGCAGCTACCTCGACAACTCTGAAAATGCTCTGAAGGCAGCAAAAGCTCAACTAAACTCCCGAGGTACCTGGATCTGCACACATGGTGCAGGGAGTAAAGTGAGTACTTCCA
>MU740419.1:10944-23635 GCA_026770625.1 Nicotiana glauca
CTGCGGGCCTACAAACACATAAATCTTGGACGGAGTTTAGGGGTTCTCAAGGTGATACTTATAATGAGACTTCCCATCTAAATGAGCTTCAAGTGTATTTGTCGCAGGGGCTTGAGAAGGAGAATTCAGACGGCAGCTTTGATCTTTTGGACTGGTGGAAGGCACGGGAAAAATATTTTCCGGTTCTTGCACGGATGGCTCGGGATATTTTATCTATTCAAGCTTCAACAGTTGCCTCAGAGAGCGCTTTCAGTCAAGCAAGACTTCAAATAGGCGATCATAGAGCGTCTATGAGGGAGAGCTTGGAAAAATCAGTACTATTCAGAGATTGGATCCGCTCAGAAAGAAGAAACTTTGGACTTGCAGAATCACAGCCGGAGATAGATGAAGCTTATGAAGAAATGATAGCGGAACTTGCGGAGGATGCTGCTTCGCCCGGAAGTGGTGATGAACAAGCTTCTTTTCCACCACCACCAACGGAACCTCCTCCGAACCTTGAAGGATTTATGAGATTTGTTAGAGATACAATGTAGATTCATGATATTTGTACTTTGGCACATCTTCTTTAGTTTTTTTTCCTTTTAATGGTGGTATTAGTACCTTGTTGTGCTCATTCCATTGGGGGGGAAGAAGACTAAGAAAGATAAGCCATTTTTGGTAATAAAAATTATAAGACATGCCCTTGAATATCTCTTTGTAATATTTTTTTGTCTTAACTACAACAAAATATATAAGGAAATATATATACTATATACACTACAACAAAATATATAAGGAAATATATATACTATATAGACTACAACAAAATAGATAAGGAAATATATATACTATATATATACTAATATATATACTTTATGCTTCATGTTGTACTTTGTTATTAATTTATTATGCATTCTAATTTACAAAAAATTGCCTTAAACAAAAAAAAAATAAAAAACAAAAGCTCGGACATAAAAAGCCCGTTAGGCCCGTGAAGCCTACGAGCCCGGCCCGTTTAGCCCAGGACCATCTGGGCTTAGGCCCGTCACGGGCTGGTTCCCCCCAGCAGGCCCACGAAGCCCGGGACCGCCAAGCCCAGGCCCGCTAGGCCCAGCCCCGCTAGGCCCATTTAGGCCTGGGCCCGCCTAAAAGTGCAGCCTTATTTCATATTCATCGTTTTCACGCGATTCACGCTTCGTCCATTAGTTTTCTTGATACCGACCAAACAATTTCCCTTTTTGTTTTTTCTATTGATGATATTTTAGACCTTTTTTCCATCACAAGTCGAGCAATAAATATGTATGGGATCAAATTTGGCCCTCAACGTCTTTACGCCAAAGGGTACGCCTAGTGAGCATACGTCAACTAAAGCAAGGGTACGACTTGGGCGTGGGGACAAAGGCGATGCCAGTTAAAACTCAGCATCCTCGCTATGGGGACGTTGACTACTTTTTGTACTTTTATGATTGTTTCGAGGAAGGCCTCCTGCTATATAAAGAAGACCTTCTCATTGTAAAGGGGCATCATTATTATTCTCGGATAATACAACTCTCTTATATTCTCTTACTCTCTCTCTATCTCTACATCTAGCGAACACTCATTCTCGAGTTCATCTTATCAGATCTACTACACTAATTTCATCTCGTTTGTCTCTAGGTTTTATTATATTTGATTACGATTTACCCTAATTTATTTTTAATTATTTTTAGGTAGATTGATAACTTTTGAGCCAAACAATTTGGCGCCGTCTGTGGGGAATTCGAGAATCAAAATCATAGTATCCACCTAGAGAACAACCAACTACCATTCTCTACACCGCACAAAAAGATGGCCGAAAATAACACCAGATCGAAAGCAATAGTGGGTGTTGCAACCAATCTCCTTGATCCTCTCAATGAGGCCAGTGACGAGGGTATCTTGAATGCAACCCCTAACACCACACCAGGTACAAATATCTCACCTTCTCCATCTGAAGATCTGACGATCTTACATGAAAAAGGAGCTTCCACATCTGCGGCTAAGGAAGCACCCTCGGTGGTCAAAAAGCTACTGGAAGAATGGGTAACAAGTAGTCTAAGTGGCTTGGTTGAGAAGTCACCGCAAAGTAACGTCAGGCGTATGCCAACGGTAAGCATCACTGCTGCCATGGGTGAACTAGAAGTTGTACGAGCCAATAACAGACCCATCTAAGCACAGGCCAACGACGACACGCTAACAACCATCCTAAAGAAGATGGAAGAAATGGAGAATGAAAACAAGGCGCTTCGTGACCAAATGAAAGAGAATCAGGAGAGGGTAGATAAGATCCCTGGTGCTCCCAAGTTGCTACCAAAACGCGATGTGGGAAGATTCGTCGAACAAACATATACCAAAGAAGCTGACCCTTACTCTATCCCAAAAACCTTCAAGATGCCGCCCTACTTGAGGGTATACGACGGAACCACAGATCCCGAGGATCATTTGATCCATTATGTCACTGCTGTGAAGGGTAATGAACTATCAAAAGAGCAGGTACCATCGGTGCTGCTGAAGAAGTTTGGTGAGACGTTGACGGGAGGGGCCCTAACATAGTACTCTCAGCTACCAGCTAAGGCAATATCAACATTCGAGGAAATGGCGGATAAGTTCGTCACCGCCCATGCAGGAGCAAAGAAAGCGGAAGCAAGGATCAACGACATCTTCGCCGTCATGCAAACCACAGGGGAAGGACTTAGGGACTTCCTAGCCAGGTTCAACAGGGTAAGGATGAGTCTGCCAAACGTATCGGAAGGTATAGCAGTCGCCGCTTTCTAGAACGGGCTAAATAGGGACGGTTCGAGGGCAACCAAGAAACTACTAAGCCGTCTCATGAAATATCCCCCTACCATATGGGAGGAAATCTACAACGCCTATTGCGCTGTGGTACGAGCGGACGAGGATGATCTTAATCGGCCGACCCAATGGTTAACATCGATACACTCAGAGACAAGGAGGGATCGACGCAATTACAGACGGCGAGAAGAACTCCCACGCTCCAACAAAGACCGGTACCAACCATACACCAGATCCTCCCATCCACCACCAAGGCATACGGATGCTCTACAACGATACGTTTCCTCACTCCGAAATGAAAGAGGTACACCTCATTTATTATCTGCCCATAACTTTTGTGTGTCTCATTCAGAAATAGTATACGCACTGGAGAAGCTGGGCACCAAGGTGCAGTGGCCGCAAAAGATGAAATCAGACCCCGCTACAAGGAAATCAAATGTCCTATGCGAGTTCCATTAGGAACGGGGGAACAAAACCGAGGACTGCATAGGTCTACGGCAAGAGGTGGTCAAGATGCTGAACCAGGGATACCTGAGGGAGTTGCTCAGTGACAAAGGAAAAATAAACTTTGCGCGCGGCCGGGAACAACCCCATGGGCCGCCAAAGCCGCTCTCCCCAGCACGCACGATAAACATGATCGTCGGAGGCGGCGACGACTCATCAATCAACCACGTCAAGTTCGCCACCATGCACAAATTAAAACAGACCATCGCCCATGAACGGTATGACGACTTCGAAGATAGTATTACCTTCAATAAGTCTGATGCCGATGCTTTGTCTTTCCCTCATTACGATGCTTTAGTTATCACTTTATGTATCGCCGATACAGATGTTAAAAGAATCATGATTGACGACAGAAGTGGCGCCTGTATTATCCACTCGAGGGTCCTCGTACAAATAGGACTCGAGGGTAAGGTGATACCGCGTTGCATAACACTAACTGATTTTAACAATGCAGTGGAACGGACATCCGGAGAAATATCACTGCCCGTTTTAGCAGAAGGGGTCATGTTGGAAACAACTTTCCACGTAATGAACCAGGAAACGACCTACAACGTCATCATAGGACGCACATGGATACATGCCATGCGAGTGGTCCCTTAAAGTTTTTACCAAGTGATCAAATTCCCCACCCCGTGGGGGGTATTCAGCATTCGAGGCGAGCCGCGCACCGCACAGGAATGCTACAAAATATCTCAAGATTGCACCCACACCAAACAGCTGAAAGGGGCGAGTGTAGAAGCATAGCAATCAGCCATGTCGGGGACTAAAGTCAACCCGACAACGAATGTCATCAGGGACCCCGACGTCGTGGAAGCCTGTAAAGGAACGGTCGAAGACCTCGACCCGGTCCAATTGGACGACATCGACCTCACAAAGAAAGCCTACATCGGGCACGGCCTCACCAACCCGAGTAAGTATCGTGAATTCCTAACTAACCATGCAGATTTATTTGTTTTGTCCCATTCAGATATGTCGGGAATCCCGCGATACATCGCCACCCACAGGTTGAACGTCGATCCATGACATCCGCCCGTGCGCCAGATGAGAAGGAAATTCAACGCCGCTATCAATGAAGCGATCAGCGAGGAGGTAGACAAACTACTGGCCAATGGTTCCATCAAAGAATCGAAGTACCCCAGTGGGTCGCCAATGTCGTCATGGTCAAAAAGAAAAATGAGAAGTGGAGAATGTGTGTGGATTTCACTGATCTGAACAAGGCATGCCCGAAGGATTCATTCCCACTACACCACATCGACCAATTGATCGACGCTACCGTGGGACATGAACTATTGAGCTTCTTAGATGCCTACTCCGGCTACAATCAAATTAGGATGGCCGAGGAGGACCAGGAGAAAACAACTTTCATCACCCGCCAAGGGACATACTGCTACAAGGTAATGCCCTTCGGGCTAAAAAATGCGGGGGCTACGTACCAGAGACTGGTCACCAGAATGTTCAAAGAACAGCTCGGTAAGACCATGGAGGTCTATATCGATGATATGCTGGTGAAGTCGACAAAGAAGGAAGACTATATCGACCATCTGAAAGAAGCCTTCGAAATACTGAGAAGGTACGGAATGAAGCTGAACCCCGAGAAATGCGCCTTCGGCTTAGCCTCGGGAAAGTTCTTAGGATTTCTCGTGTCTCAACGAGGCATCGAGGTCAACCCAGATCAGATCAAGGCGATAGATGCAATACCTGAGATTCTGAACAACAAAAAATATGTACAAAAGTTGATGGGGCGAATAGCTGCCCTATCCAGATTCATCTCACGGTCCTCTGATAGGTGACATAAATTTTTCAATGTGTTGAGAAAGGACAACGGATTACAGTGGAACGAGGAATGCATCGAAGCCTTGAGAAAATTGAAAGCATACCTATCTTCGCCACCACTACTGACCAAAGCGAGTCCAGGCGAGCGCTTACTGGTATATCTGGCCGTCTCCGAGGTCGCCGTCAGTGTAGTCTTGGTTCGCGAAAATAACGGTACGCAATCTCCTATTTATTATATTATCAAAACCTTAGTGGATGACGAAACACGATATCCACACCTTGAAAAATTAGCCCGGGCATTGGTCGTAGCTTCACGAAAGCTCCAACCCTATTTTCAATGCCACCCCATAAAAGTAGTAACAACATTCCCCTTAAGAAGTGTCCTACATGAGCCTGAGTTATCAGAAAGACTCGCTAGATGGGATATAGAGCTCAGCGAGCACGACATCTCGTATCACCCGAGAACCACCATTAAGTCGCAAGTACTTGCCGACTTTATAGCCGATTTCAGCGCAAAAATACTGCCAGAGGCAGAACTGGAGGCATGTCGTACCCCCTCCAACACTGACTTATGGACTCCGTACACTGACGGCGCCGTTAATGCCTCGGGATCAGGACTGGGACTCGTTCTTGAGGTCCCCACGGGCGAAATAATTCTCCAGTCCATGCGGTTCCCCAAAATGACTAACAACGAGGCCGAGTACGAGGCCGTTATTGCAGGTATGAAACTAGCCATCAAATATGGGGCTCGACGACTCGTTCTCCACTGCGACTCCCAACTCGTAGTGAACCAGGTCACTGGGACTTACCAAATCAAGAAGCAGAGATTGCAAAAATATCAGTCACAGATCTACAGATTAATGACTGAATTCGACGAGTGCCGCCTCGAACAAATTCCAAGGGCACGGAACGTTGAAGCAGATGGTTTGGCAAAATTGGCCGCAACCACTAAAAACTTCAACGAAGAAAGCGTGGTCACCCTCCTCCATTCAGCCATTGATCACACTGAGGTACTCTCTTTAAATTTGACTTGGGACTGGCGCAATCAATTTGTATCCTATTTGCAGGATGGGACACTCCCACTCGACAAAAAAGAAGCAAAGAAGCTCCGCGTACAGACCGCCAGGTATTGCATGATAAACCACGAGCTCTACAAAAGGACGTTTGGCGGACCTCTAGCCAAGTGCCTAGGGCCGCACCAAACGAGACCAGTACTCGAAGAAGTACACGAAGGCCACTGCGGTGCCCATACAGGCAACCGCGCCCTCATACGCTACATAATACGAGCCAGTTATTATTGGACCACCATGAAGAAAGAGGCAGCAGAATACGTTCGCCGATGCGAACAATGTCAAAAGTATTCCCCTGTGATATACCAACCAGGAGAGCCCCTCCACTCAGTCACTTCCCCATGGCCTTTCATCAAGTGGGGAATGGATATAGTCGGTCCCCTACCAGCATGATGAGGAAAGGTACGATTTCTATTAGTTTTAACTAACTGCTTCTACAAGTGGGTGGAAGCAGGTGCGTACGCCCAAATACGCGAACAGGAAGTCATTGCCTTCATATGGAAGAATAGCATCTGTCGTTTCGGCATCCCCAAAGAAATCAACTGCGACAACGGACGATAGTTCGTCGGCCAGAAGATGACGAAATTCTTCGACAAATGGCACGTTAAGCGAATACTCTCCATGCCATATCACCCCGCCACCAATGGCCAAGCAAAGTCTTCCAACAAAAAAATACTGAACATACTAAAAAGAAACTCGAGGAATCCAAAAGGCTATGGCCCGAGCTACTACCGGAAGTATTGTGGGCACACCGAACCATACCAAAATCCTGCACAGGAGAAACACCATACTCATTGGTCTACAGAACCAACGCAGTCATACGAGTCGAAGTCGGCGAACCAAGCTTGAGGTATTTACATACCGGCGGAACAGAGAATGACGTAAATAGGCTTCAAGACCTCGACGAGGCTGAGGAAAGAGGAGAAATGGCCCACGTAAGAATGGTGGCTCAGAAACAACAAGTCGAAAGATACTACAACAAAAGAGCCAAAGTAAGACCACTTAAAGTGGGAGACTACGTCCTCAAAGCCAAAACATTGGCATCGAAAGACCCAAGCCAAGGAAAATTGGGCACCAACTGGGACGGACCCTACAAAATCACAGCAGCAGCAGGTAAAGGAGCATTCCAATTAGAAACAATGGAAGGAAGAACTCTCCAAAATAATTGGAACGTCGCCCACCTCAAGTATTTCCATTTCTAAAAGGCGTCTCCCAAGTCGCACTCTTTTTCCCTTACCCGAGTTTTGTCCCAATTGGGTTTTTTCGGGGAGGTTTTTAATGAGGCGGCAGAGGGGAAACCTGGAGATATTTGCGGAACAAGTTTGTCATACCAACTACTCCATGCGCTCTACTGGCTGACATGACAAAGGGACTGAACTAGCATGATCTCCAATGTATGAACGACTAAGGCCATCTCCAATGTATGAACGGCTAAGGACATCTCCAATGTATGAACGACTAAGTCCATCTCCAACGTACACCGCTAAGGCCATCTCCAACGTGTAAATGGCTAAGGCCATCGTCGTCAATAAGTCGACCCAGCTCGACTACGACAAAAGAGTAACTCGATGACAGTCGAAGTTACATACATGGCTAAGGCCATCGTCGTAAATAAGTCGACCCAGCTCGACAACGACAAAAGAGTAACTCGACGATAGTCAAAGTTACGTACATGGCTAAGGCCATCGTCGTCAATAAGTCGACCCAGCTCGACTACGACAAAAGAGTAACTCGACGACAATCGAAGTTAAGTACATGGCTAAGGCCATCTCCGACATGTAAATGGCTAAGGCCATCATCATCAATAAGTCGACCCAGCTCAACTACAAAAAAAGAGTAACTTGACAACAGTCGAAGTTACGTACATGGCTAAGGACATCTATGACGTGTAAATGGCTAAGGCCATCGTCGTCAATAAGTCGACCTAGCTCGACTACGACAAAAGAGTAACTCGACGACAATCAAAGTTACTTACATGGCTAAGGCCATCTCCGACGTGTAAATTGATAAGGCCATCGTCGTCAATAAGTCGACCCAACTCGACTACGACAAAAGAGTAACTCGATGATAGTCGAAGTTACGTACATAGCTAAGGCAATCTCTGACGTGTATATGGCTAAAGCCAACATCGTCAATAAGTCGACCTAGCTCGACTACGACAAAAGATTAATTCGATGACAATCGAAGTTACGTACATGGTTAAGGCCATCGTCGTCAATAAGTCGACCCAACTCTACTACGAAAAAAGAGTAATTCGGCGATAGTCGAAATTACATACATGGCTGAGGCCATCTCCAACGTGTAAATGGCTAAGGCCATCGTCGTTAATAAGTCGACCCAGATCGGCTACGACAAAAGAGTAATTCGACGACAGTTAAAATTACGTACATGGCGAAGGCCATCTCTAACGTGTAAATGGCTAAGGCCATCGTCGTCAATAAGTCGACGTAGCTCGACTACGACAAACGAGTAATTCGACGACAGTCGAAATTACGTACATGGCTAAGGCCATCTCCGATGTGTAAATGGCTAAGGCCATCGTCATCAATAAGTCGACCCAGCTCGACTATGACAAACGAGTAATTCAACGACAGTCAAAGTTACGTACCTAGCTAAGGCCATCGACAATATTATGGCTAAGGTCGTCGTCACCAACAGCCGCCAACACTGTTCGACTACGACAAAAGGCACGTAAATAACAGGTAAAGCGACGCCATTATTAGCTAAAGCCGCCACTATTTAGCATCGAAGCCACCTCCTATCGGCGGATAACACAAACAACGTTCGAGAAGCATGCTAAGAATCCTACAAGTAAGCGAGCATCCGCCCTGCGGAGACGAGATACCGAAAATAAAAGATACAAAAGGAAAGGAATAACAGCAAAAGTACAAATTTCATTATCATCCAAAAATGCATGTACAAAAGGACCCATTTACACTTCAAAATACAATAAAACAAAAATGCATACAAGTCCTAAGGGGTTTCGCCATTCTGTTCGCCGTCCCCCGCCTGGCCGTCATCTCGTCCATTGCCGCCACCAGGTTGATAAGTTGAAGAGATCCAGGACCCGGATCCTAGATGGTTAACGTCTTCGGAATTATAGCCCGCCCGATCTGGGGAGTCAGAACTATACCCACAGGCTTCGCGTGCGACGCGAGCCGTGACCCACAGCTTAGAACTCCTCAAGCACGACCAGTCTGGCCTCGGCATACACCCACATCTCATGCGCCTTACGATGCACATCCTCATCGGACCTTGGCACAGCAGTCCACTTAAGAGTTTCAACCTTAGCCACCCTGGTATCGATCTCGGCGGTCAAGGCAGCGACCTTGGCTCGCAAATCAACAGCTTCCGCCGCTACCCCACGACCAACCTCCAATTCCTCTTCCTTTGACTGGAGAAGATTCTCCATCTCGATGTTCCGAGCCAAAACGGCCATCAGCTGCTCATCAACCTGCTCCAGCTCGACAACCCTCCGTTTCAGTTGGGCCTCCGACTGCTCAAGGCCCTCACGGAAAACCCGAAAATCTAGGTCTTACTTGAGTAGGTTCGCCAGCGCCTGATGCTTGGCATGACACCGCCGATACTTCTTTGCCACCTTATTAAAGGTGGCTGCCTTCATTTGCGCTCGCCGGCTCCTCTCTACCTCCAAAATGAGAGTCTAAAATGAGGAAAAAAAGGAAAGGCAAGTTAGTATACATCAAAGTTAGCCTTATGACACACAAATAAAACTAAAAACTACCTGCAAGGCCAAGCCAGCGACCCTACGGGATAGATCCCCATTACTAACTCCTTTCAGCGTTTCATGCTCAGCGGTCGCACATAATAGGGTCATATCCGTTGTGGCCTGCTTGTTGTGTTGCAACATGTTATACTCTCTTGGGATCAGAATTTGGCGGTTGGATATACCTGTCGTCATCCCCACATGGGTCGGACCCCTCGTTAACACATCTACATCCACATGGGCGGCCTCACGCTCCACCCTCTCGGCACCGTCACCCACTTCTCCAACAGCAGCCCACCTCCTTTAGGGAGCCGACCTCCCAGAACGGATGACATCGACCATAAATACTGGCCTCAACCCCTAACCGGGCTCACTCACCCTCTCGCCCTCTGTGGCTATCCCCTTGCCCGTTATTAACCACTGTCTTTTTCTCTGGCGGCTCCTCACCTTCAGAAGTCTCCTCCACAGGCCGCGGGCATGGCATTGAAGGAGTCGCTTCAATTGTAGACGCCACCACAGGAGCAACCTCTTGTTGATGAACCTCGGGGGCACCATCACTGAACGAGCCATAGGGTATGTCTCCACCCTCAGAGTCAGTCCCCGCCCTAGGCGAGGTAACGACATTTTTCTTCCTCTTAGGGGCGCTCCGACCTGCCAACATGAGTAAGTCAGGTAACAAAACCTAAGGGAACTGTGATGACCCAAAGGGTCATCACCGGATTTCTCCCTTATTCCGTGCTTTTGAGGCCTTTAAAACCTTACTTATAGTTGCTTCGATTTGCATGCGCAGTCCGGGCGCGTAGCCGGAAAGCTTTTATGTTGAAATATGTAAAATCTGTGAAACATTTGAAGAATTTTGATATTAATATGATTAAAGTTGACTTCGTTCAACATTTTTGGTAAACGGACCCGAACTCGTGATTTGACGGTCCCGAAAGGTCCGTAGAAAAAATATGGGACTCAGGCATGTTCCCGGAGTCGAAATTCGAGGTCTAGAACCTGAGTAAAAGAATATTTTTGTTAAATTATTTTTCTGAAATTGTTAAGGAAAATGGAAATGAAAATTGATTAAAAGACTATGGTATCGGGCTCGTATTTTGGTTCCGATGCCCGGTACAAGTTTTATATATAGTTTAAGCGCTTTATGTGAAGTTTGGTCGAAATCGGACGTCGTTTGACGTGTTTCGGACTATAAGTTCCAAGTTTGAAAGTTTATGAAGTTTAGAAGAAAAATCATGAGTTTTGAGGCTTGATTCGATGATTTTGATGTTATTTTGGGGGTTTGATCGCTCGAGTAAGTTCGTAGGTTGTTATTGAGTTAGTGTGTGTGTGTGTTTGGTTAGGAGTCCCGAGGGCTCAGGAGTGAATTGGAGGTGGTTCGGGGTGTTTTTACACTTAGGAATGTTGGCAGATTTTCTGCAATTTTGCACAACAAACTTCTTCTTCGCGTTCGCGTCCAGGCCACGCGTTCGCATAGCTTTAGTTGCCTTCCTTCTTTGCGTTCGCGGACATGTCCACGCGTTCGCGATTCCCAGGCTTCTCCTTCAACGCGTTCGCGAGTCCTCTCTCGCGTTCGCATACAAGCCAGTCCCAGCCCCTAGCCCCTTCTTCTATGCGTTCGCGATTAGCACCACGCGAACGCGATGCCTTGACCTGTCCCCCCTTCGCGAATGCGACGCTGTGTCGCGAACGCATAGAGCAAAGTGCTCCAGTGATTTTTTTTAAAAACAGAACATTTCATTACGGGATTTCTTCACTTCTTCTCACGAGCTCCCTTCTCCATCAAGCCTTAGGACTCCATTGAAGCTCCCCTCTTTCAAGACCTCTTAGGTAAGTAATTCCCCACCTAATTCCTTCACTTTCCTTCATTAATTGGTGAATTCCTAAGCTTAAAACCATGAAATCAAAGTAGAAATTAGGGCTTTTAGGTAGAGTTAGGTTTTGGGGAACTTTGGGCGATTCAACCTCAAATTGGGGTCGAATCTTAAAATAAATTATATATTTGAACTCGTGAGGTTATGGGTGACTAGGTTTTGGTCCGAGTCTCGTGTTTGGACCATGTGGGCCCGGTGTCAAATTTTGGTATTTTTGGAATAATGCTAGAAAACTCATTTCTAGGCTATGGGATTATGTTGTTGAGCCTTTATTGATGCTATTGAATTAATTATGCCTAGATATCATTGTTTCGGAGTCGGATTGTAGAGGAAAGGCGGTAATTGAGGATTGATTGCTATTCTTTGAACCGAGGTAAGTGCTTGATCTAACTTTGGCTTGAGGGAATAGGATTAGAGTGTTATAAATTGCTAATTGCTAAATGATCGAGTACGGTGTATAGGCATGGTGATGGGTATCTACACACCGGTGTCTAGCATGACCATGGGTCTTTGTTTGCGCTTATTTTGGTATATTTTGGGACTCTTCCAGGCTAGATTAATGATTTCTACATAATGTGAAGAGTATGAGGATTAATTGTGAATTGTGAATTCTTTGGAGCGTTGGCTCGAACAATAAAAATACTATTGAGTAAGAAATGGAAAGAGATATGATTAATCCCTTGCTAGGATGGGTTGAGTATATTGATTACCTTTCTTGTCGGGAAGTGAAACTTGTTGGTATTGCTCCCTTGCCGGGATTTGACTGTTTACTTGTGTTTTCCCTTGCCGGGGTATCTATTACTTTTGTCTATCCCCTTGCCCCCATTGTTTGTGATTGTTGTTTGGGTGAGGTTGAGTGATAAAGCACGATGGGTGATGCCGTGCACGATTGTTTTGATTATATTATGCACGAAGGAACATTCCGTGCCATGTTTTGATTATATTATGCACGAAGG
>MU740419.1:28464-46516 GCA_026770625.1 Nicotiana glauca
TATACTTTATTTGAATTAATAAATATAAATATCTTATAATTAACTATAATAAAAAAATAAAATATAAATATATATAAAAAAAAACTACCCATTCAAATTGGGTGGGAGTAGTTTCAAGTTGGAGTTTTAAAATTATTTTAAAATAAAAAAGCAAAAAAAATTTATCTATAATAAAAAAACGAAAAAAGAGAACAAAATCTATCCATTCAAATCGGGAAGTAGTTTCAAGTTGGACTTTTAAAATAATTTAAAAAAAATGAAATTAAAAAATAATAAATTACCAATTCAAATCGAAAAGTAATAATACTAAATATTGGATGATATAATAAAGAAAAATACAAAACAAAAAAGTTATTCGATGCGCTACCTATATAAGTTCCGTTAGTTTAACAAGTATTTTAATCATTAAAATTTAGATAATATTAAGAACAACATAATAAAATTTAAAATAAAAAAATATCTCAATAGGAATAAATTATATATCTTCTCATATATTACAAAAGAAAA
Organism: Nicotiana glauca; assembly: GCA_026770625.1. Taxonomy (NCBI): domain Eukaryota; kingdom Viridiplantae; phylum Streptophyta; class Magnoliopsida; order Solanales; family Solanaceae; genus Nicotiana; species Nicotiana glauca. The sequence continues at coordinate 28,972 of MU740419.1, forward strand.
GCGAATACTAAACGTTGGCTAATATAATAAAGAAAAATATAGAAACAAAAAGTTATTCACTGATTATATAAGTATCTTTGATTTAATAAAGATTTCATTATTAGGTATATCGTATTGACAAACAAGATGACAATTGAATTTTATTAAAGCAATACAATCTAATCGGATCAAACAAGCCCGATCATAATTTAATTAATTAATATTTTTTTAATTTAGATCACGCATCGCGCGGGTACCACTACTAGTTCTCTTATAATAGAGCTTCACACAAGACTATTAAGTATAAAAAAATAAAACAAGAAAAATAAATAAAAAAGATTAAAAATTAAGAGTAACACCAGCTTCATCGCCTATTTTCTTAATATAAATAAATTAAAGAATTTAACGGTCATTTCTCAACTAAAACAACCACCAAGTTCCTTAAAAAAAATTTAAAAAATAAAATAATTTCGATTAGCCAATATTTTATACTAGGAGAAAAGTACTTTGAAAATTGATCACCTCGTCATCAGTTTTTTTTAATCGCAATTACTTTATATCAGATTAAAAAATGAAAAGTTAACTAGCTTTAATATTGTTTATATTGTTAGAGCTTGAACTATCCTCAGCTTCAACAACCACCAAAGCTAATAGCGTAAAATACAAATAAAGTTTGATTAATTTATTGAAAAGCGCATCAGGTAGCTCTGCGAAAAAGACGTTTGGGAAAGAAAAAGGAAAAAATTAAAACAGATGACAAGAATTTCAACTGAGTTAAGTGGGGTTAGTAGTTTTATGTAGTGAGATGAAATGGAAAGTTAGGAGAAAATGACTTCACAAATTGCATTTTTCCTTTTCAAAGAAAATTTAATTTCTCCAACTCTTGACTCATGTGGCACTAAAATGAAATACAAAGCACCAACAAGGGTTGTGGTAGAGTGGTAAGTACTCCTTCATCCTTAAGCAGAGGTCTCGGATTCGAGTACTGGGTATAGAGTCATGTGCCTTTGTTAGGAAGTGTTTTATCCCTCAATGTAGGACTTCTCGGTGCGAATCCACATTTAATCAAGCTTTAATACATATATCGGACACTAAATTGAGAAATCAAAAAATACAAAGCCAAGAGATAAATTCAACAAATTTGTTGGACAATTACTTAAATTTGAATATTGTCTCCTTAGTAATAGATAAACAATCAAACTTTGCCATCAAACATTAAACCCTTCAAATTGTTAACATGGTGGAGCCCAAACGTCATATTTTGCCTAGTGTCATGATTCAAGAATACAGTTGTGCCTTACATCTGTTTGATTGCAAAGCTGTTTATCTTCCTAGTTTGGAAATTTTAGAGAGAGAAAAAAACAAATTGCATTTTTTTTTTGCATTCGAGCAATCCACCCTTTATATTTTTAACTTGCAACTACTCCATCATCCTCTTGATAATAGGATTCAAATCTCATAACAACTTGTTTGGATAGTTGTTATGTATCGTATAGTATTGTATTGTACTGTATCGTTTTGATGTATACAATGTTTGGATAGATTGTATTATTTTTCCATCGTTTCATAAAATCGTGTACCAACAATATGAAAAATAAATTTACAATAATATAAAAAAAATGTAAAGTACAAGGTAGAATTATTACATAAAAAGGTAGGATAAAGAATAAATAGTATTATTCAATAGTATGGAAAGGTACGATGAGAGAAAAAAAAAGGAAACAACATGACCGCACCAAATTGGTCATTCCAAAATATTTCGACATTATGTAACGATAGATTTAACGATACGATACAATAAAATTTAAGTAACAATCAAAATAAATATTGTATTTAAAGTAACAATACGATACGATGTTAAGTGTATGGTCATGGATTATCTACTCCTCCAGAATTGCGATAGGAGTATGTGCATGGATTGCAAGGTTATATTAAGTGAGGCTCACGACTCAGCATAGATTATTGGTGATGGACTTAGAGATCGTGAGGAAGAGGAGGAAGAGGGCCGTGTATGGTCAACCCAAGATCAGGTAGGGTGCTTTGACTAGTGACAAACCGCAGGAGTTGGGGGAAAAGTTATTGGTTATGGGAGCATGGAGGAGCAGTGGGGACGCGAGTTGTATGCGGACAACGACAACGGAGTGTATTAGAGTAGCTGTGAGAGAAGTATTAGGGGTCTCGAAGAGTTTCTTTGGCGGCTAGGTGACTGGTGGTGGAGTGAGGAGATACAAGAGAAAGTGAAAGCCAAGCAAGCGGGGTACTTGACGCTTATAGAGAGCACGGATGAGGAGGCGAAGAGGATGAACATGGAGGGGTATAGGAGGGCTAAGAATGAGGTGAAGTCAGCGGTTACTGCGGTAAAGACTGTGGCGTTGGGGCGTTTGGGCGTTTGTATGAAAAACTTGGGGGCTAAAGGTGAGGACAAGAAGTTGTACATGCTAGCCAAGTTAAGAGAGAGGAAGGCCCGTGATCTGGATCAAGTTAAATGCATCAAAGATGAGGAAGGTAGAGTTTTGATGGAAGAGGCTCATATTAGACGAAGATGACAAACATATTTCCATAAACTCCTGAACGAAGAGGGTGATGGGGACATTGTGCTGGGCGACTTGGAGCACTCTGAGATGCACATGGATTTCAGGCATTGTAGGCGCATAAGAATAGAGGAGGTCGAGGGGGCTATGCATAAGATGCGTAGGGGTAGAGCTACCGGGCCAGATGAATTACCTGTAGAATTTTGGAAAATTACGGGTAAGGTAGGTTTGGAGTGGCTCAGTAGGCTGTTCAATGTCATTTTTAGGATGAAGAAGATGCCCGATGAATGAAGGTAGAGTACGATGATTCCTCAGTATAAAAACAAGTGCGATATCCAAAGTTGCAATAATTATAGGGGAATTAAGCTGCTAAGCCATACTATGAAAGCTTGGGAGAGAGTGGTTAAAGTAAGGGTGAGGACCAGTGTGTCCATTTCTGAGAAGCAGTTTAGTTTCATGTTGGGACATTCGACTATGGAAGCCCTTCACATTGTGAGAAGATTGGTGGAGTGGTATAGGGATATGAAGAAGTACTTGCACATGGTGTTCATTGACCTAGAGAAAGTATATGACAAAGTCTCGAGAGAGGTGCTTTGGCGATGCTTGAAGGCTAAAGGGGTCCCAGTAGCCTACGTTAGGGTGATTAAGGACATGTATGAAGAAGCTAAGACTCGGGTTAGGGCAGCGAGAGGAGACGCGAAACACTTTCCGGTTATGATGGGGTTGCACCAGGGATCAACTCTTAGTCCATTCCTATTTTCCTTGACGATGGACGCTTTGACACATTGAAGGTGAGGTGTTATGGTGTATGTTATTTGTTGATGGCATAGTTTTAATTGACGAGACGCGGGGTGGTGTTAATAAGAGGCTAGAGGTTTGGAGACAGACCCTAGAGTCTAAGGGTTTCATGTTGAGCAGGACCAAAACAAAATACTTGGAGTGCAAGTTCAACAGTGGTACCCAGGAAGGGGATATGGAGGTGAGGCTTGATACGCAAGCCATCCCTAAGAGAAATAGTTTCAAGTATCTTGGATCTATAATACAGGGTAATAGGGAGATTGATGAATATATCACGTATCGTATCGGAATAGGATGGATAAAGTGGAAGCTCGCTTCTGGTGTTTTGTGTGATAAGCATGTGCCGATAAGGCTTAAAGGTAAGTTCTACAAGGCTGTAGTTAGACCGACTATGTTGTAAGGAGCAGAGTGTTGGCCGGTCAATAACTCTCATACCCAAAAGCTAAAAGTAGCCGAGATGAGAATGCTGAGGTGGATGTGTGGGCATACCCGGTTGGATAAGATTATAAATGAAGTTATTCGGTAAAAGGTAGGAGTGGACCCTGTGGAGGATAAGATACGGGGGGCGAGGTTGAGATGGTTCGGACATGTTAAGAGGAGAAGTATAGAAGCCCCGGTTAGAAGATGCGAGCAGTTAGCCTCGGTGGGTAGCATGAGGGGTACAGATAGGCCTAAGAAGTCTTGGGGAGAGATTATTAAGCGGGACATGGCGCAGCTGGAGCTGACTGAAGACATGGCCCTAGACAGGAGGGTGTGAAGGTCAAAAGTTAGCGTAGAAGGTTCGTAGGTGGTCGAGTATTTCTCTTTGTCTTACTCAGTTCCCTAGCATTAGATTTAGTATGATATCTTTTATCCATAGATAGCTACCTATGTATTTACTACCTAGAGTTTGACTGCATTCTTAGATTCAAACTTATTTCATCTTGCTGTTATTCCTACTTGTTGCAATTACCTTTTCTTTTTCATTCTTTCTCTAGTCGAGGGTCTATCGGAAACAATATCTCTGCCCTTCCAGGTGTAGGGGTAAGGCTGCGTACATCTTACCCTCCCCAGACCTCACTTATGGAAAACTACTGGATTTTTTGTTGTTGATGTTGTTGCATCACGTAAAAATTTGGTGAATAAAGTTATCTTATATATACGATAGTGAGAGTTAGGTTGTACCTGATGAAACATTCGAAGTGCACGTAAATTAGCACAAACACCACCGCAAACAAAAATAACTCTAATTTTTCAAAAGTGGAATTCTTCAACATTTTGAGAAGGGTATCTTATTATTTTATCTACTACTACTAACAAAATAGTACATAATTCAAACTAATTCTAAATATATTTGTCATCGCAGTTGGACAAATGAAAAATCAATTATAGTCGAATTCTTTTTTAGGTGAGATTTGAGAGGACAATTAAATCACATCCCCAATACTAACGACAAGATATTTGGAAATAATTTTCCAATATAGATAAGACATAATTTTCCAGACATTCTTGTGGAATGAATAATTCAATTGATTGAAATTTCTTGATTAGAACTTAAGAAGTCATTTCCAACTATTAAAGTTGTCAATTTAATCCAATAAATTCCAACAAGTCATTACCTTATCCCTTTCCTAGCTAGTGCTTAACAACTTCAAAAACTTTGATCATTAAAATCAATCACTATTAAATTATTAACATAGAGGAGCCCACAATTCATGTTTTTGCCTTGTTTTTAGGTTTACAGATGTCACTCCCCATCTGTTTTGATTGCACATTTGTTGGGCTAGTTTAGGCAAGTATTGGAAAAGTTTAAAAGTGGTCCTTTCAACTCACCCCCTCTACTTTGTTAAATAGTCACAAGACTCACAAACACTCCTAATTCTTCCCCTTACAACAACATTAACATACTCAATATGATTCTACAAGTGCGTTCCGGTGAGAATGGACTGTACGGAGACCTTGGGTCTTGTGTGAAGTAGAAAAGCTATTTAGATTGAAAATAATTTTCAAAATAGATTTAAGAAATACAAGAGTAAATTACTATTATAAAAATACTAAAGAGAATGAAAGTACTGACAGCAACAACAACAACAACAACCCAATATAATCCCACAAGTGGGGTCTGAGGAAGGTAATATGTACGCAGACCTTACCCCTACCCCGGGGGGCAGAGAGGCTGTTTCCAGGAGACCCTCAGCTCAAGACATCAGCAAGAGACAGCAAGAGACGATAAGTTAGTACTATCAATAGACTGATACTAAAAATAACATGAAATACACAACATAACACAAAATAACAAAATAGCAGCAATATAAGAAATATAAGAAATACGAAATAGATGAAAGGTATACTAATATCCAACAGATAACTCCCTGTATCGATAGCTGATCAGTAACATCCCACGATTACCTCGTAACTAGCTAGTCTCACTCTAGTGAGCTGTGAAAATATCCACAACTTCCCCTAACCTACAACTTTAATGCTCGACNGGAGCCATGCACACCTTCTCTTGAATGTCTTCATTCCTAATCTTATCCATCCTTGTATGCCCGCACATCCACCTCAACATCCTCATCTCTGCTACTTAATGAAAGTACTGACATCGAAAAATAATAAAGACAGCCAATCCTTAATGTATGGGGCTAAGTTAAAAGTAATACCTTAACTATATTTCTTAGCATTTTTGGTCCTTTATATTTGTCAAAATTGAGCACTTTTGATCTTGGTCAAATATTTAATAAAGTTTTACTGTTAGATTTAATGAAAACACAAAAAATATTAGGAAAAAAAATAGAATGAAGAAGAATTTTCATGCTCCGCTCTTTTAAATAGAAAGAAAATTCAAAAGGAAGAGAAGACGGTGTCAATGTGAAATTTAGGGGTTGACTAATATGAGAGGGGCAGCACACTAGTGTTGAGGAAATTGAAATGAAAATGCACACATTAAATCGAACCGAGCAAATACACGCTCTTTAATTGAGAGTCTACTTAATGTTCAAAGTGAACTCGATAGTACAAAGTTTTTTACATAATATGTGTAGATTCGATTTTGTCGTGGAAACAGTCTCTTGCAATAATGTAGAGTAAGGCGACACACAATAGATTCTTGTGATTCTGTCCTTCCCTGGATCCCGCACATAACGGGAGCTTAATGTACAGAACTGTCCGTTAGGTGTAGATTCGATTTTCGCTATTCTCTTTTCTCCCCATGTAATAGGAAATTTAACCCAAAAAACGGGTATTGAATAAAATATGATATCTTGCCTCGTGGTACACTAATATATGTTACTTCATTTAGTGACAAAGCCAGAAAATTTAATAAAGGTGTTCAAATTTTGAACACCCTTTGTCAGTGGACTATGCAAGGGTGTTCAAAGTCTATTTTTAATCAAGAACAAATAATAATTTATCTTATACGTAGTGTAATTTTTCGGCGAATGGTATTCACCTTTGTCAGTGGGCTATGCAAGGATGTTCAATGTCTATTTTTTAATCAAGAACAAGTAATAATTTACCTTATATGTAATATAATTTTTCGGCGAATGCTATTCAGTTAATCACCCTTGGGCAAACATAGCTTCGCCCCGGACTATATTGTGAAATTGTTATGTGTTATACATCTAGTGCAAGAATGCTCATATTACAACATTTAAATTCAAAATCTCATGAACTCTGTACATTTACAACTTTATCTATCAAAAGCCCAACAAACAAAAATTGAACTCCAGCATATTATACTGGAGTTCCAAGATAAGTATGTTGTAACTCTAGCATAATATGATGGAGTTCCAGCATAAGTACACTAGAACTCCAGCAAATATACTGGAGTTTGGAGCACCGGTACTCCAGTCTCCAGTATATTATACTAGAGCCAGCAAAATATAGCGGTCCAGCATAATATGCTAGAGTTCATACACATGTGCACCGAACTCCAGTATATTATGCTGGATCGGTCTCTGTTACAGCAGAATAGTGGCTATTTTTCATTAACTTGATAAACGCTGGCTATTTTTGAATGACCAGTACGAAAACTGGCTATACCAAGCTATTTTTACTAAAAAAGTGGATAACCCCGGGGAAAAATAAAAAATAACCTGATTTACAACTGATAATTAAAAATTAACCACAATTTTAAAAGTAATTAAAATCTAATACTTTTCATATAAAAATAAAATTTGAACAAAAATACCCTCAAAAATCTGGAAAAATTTCAGCATAATATGCTGAAAGTTTCTATGCAGGAGCTCTATAATCCAGCATATTATGCTGGAACTTCTCGTGTTTTAGCTCGGGTATTTTTGTTTAGATTTTATCTCCGTATAAAATAGTAGTTATTTTTCATTAACTTTGCAAATGTTTGCTATTTTTCAATTACCAATCTAAAAACTGATTAGCCCATGCAATTTTTACGATAAAACTAGCACCAGATAAAAAACCAATTTCCAGATTCAAATGAATTGACAATCAAATAGAATAGACATAGAATAACTAATGTCTTCGACAAAAAAAAAAAAAAACTAATGTTGATTCAAGTGTTGTTGCTCCTGCTTGAATATTTTTCGGCCGATAAATATGATGATTCAGATTAGAGTTAATTTCGAAGAATTTAGCTCTACGGGTGTGTTTGGTACGAAGGAAAATATTTTTCGAAAAATATTTTCCGATTTTCCCACATTTGGTACTTGGTTGGCTTAAATATTTTGGAAAATATTTTTCTTATAACTCATTTTCCTCCCAATTGGAGGAAAATATTTTCCTCCCAATTGGAGGAAAATATTTTCCTTATCAAGAGAATTGGGAAAACATTTTCCAAAACTCCTTCTCAACCTTCCCCACCCTCACCAACCCAACCCACCCCCTCTCTCCAAAAAAGGTTTTTCTTTTTCAAATTTCAATTTTTCTGTTACCACCCACCTTACTATCCCCACCCCCTCCCCACAAAAAAAAATTACCTTTTTTTTTTGCAATTTCAAATTTTGTTTTTTCGTTTTTCTGCACCACTATTAATGGCAGAAAAAAGGAATTTTGTGCAAATAAACCCTAAAATTGGAAAGAGAAAAGAGAAAAGAGAGAGCTTTTATTCCATCGTCAATATTTCTGGGAAATACAGAATACTCTCTTGTCTTCTAGACTATTCTATTTTCCTATATATACATGAGCTATTATAAAATGTACATGGACTAACTATAATAAAAGAAAGATGTTGTATAGTTAATTGGGTTGCTGGATATGAGTTGGTGTTGGACCTGAAGTTGGGCTTCCATTAACATCCCCCCCCCCCCCCCCCCCNACACTCCTAGCTTGCCCAATAGAGAATGATGAAGGGGACCATGCAATGCTTTAGTAATAATATCAGCCAGTTGAGCAGAACTGCGAACAAATTGGAGAGAAATTAGACCAAAAGATAGACAATCACGAGCATAATGGCAATCCACCTCGATATGCTTCGTTCGCTCATGAAAAATAGGATTCTTTGCAATATGCAAAGCAGCCTGGCTGTCACAGATGACAGGTACAGGAGCAGTGATAGAAAGCCCAAGATCACCAAGTAGACTAACAAGCCAAGATACTTCAACAACAACCTTTCTCAAAGCCCTATACTCTGCTTCAGCAGAGAAAGGGGAAATAGTATGTTGTTTCTTACTCTTCCAAGAGATAGAGCAACCACCAAGGGTAATAAAAAAAACCAGTGACCGATCTCCTTGAGTGAGCACAAGTGGCCTAGTCAGAATCAGAGAAAGTAGCAAGGGCAAAATCAGGTATATTGGACAGAAGGATCCCCTAAGCAAGAGCATTCATTAGGTATCTCAACACATGTAAGGCAACTAACATATGAGGAACCCTGGGAGTCTAGAGAAATTGACTCAAATGCTGAACAGAGTAGGCAATATCATGCCTAGTATGTTGTAAGAAATTCAACTTGCCAATTAGTCTTCTGTAAATACTAGGGTCTGGAAGAGGGGTCAGCCATGTCAACTGTCAATTTAACAGAAAGGTTCCAAAGGGGTGGAAAGAGGAGAAAGATGAGAACATTTGAAATCCTCCAATAAATCTGAAGTATATTTGTGTTGATGCAACACATAACCATCAGAATGAGAGGAGACTTCAAGACCCAAAAAATAATGGACCAAACCAAGGTCTTTGATTTTAAATTGATCATCTGGAAACTATTTTAAAGCAGTCATTTCAGCAATATCAGAACCAGCAAGAAGGATGTCATCCACATAGACCACAAGGATGACGAGAGAAGCACCAGAAGATTTGGTGAATAGGGAGTAATCATTCCTGCTGGAAATGTAGCCTCTGGATAGCAAGGCATCAGACAGCTTAGAGAATCACTGTCTGGAAGCCTGCTTGAGGCCATATAAAGACTTCCTGAGCTTGCAAACCAAAGGAGAAGCAGTGGAAGAAGAAGATGAAGAGATCTGAAGACCAGGAGGGATTCTCATATACACTTCTTCATGGATATCCCCATGAAGGAAGGCATTATTGACATCAAGCTGAAAAACAGTCCAATGTCTCTTGACAGCCAAGGAAAGGAGACACTTAACTATGGTGAGCTTGACAACTGGAGAGAACATCTCATTATAATCAATACCCTCCTTTTGAATATCACCCCTAATGACAAGCCTGACTTTATATCTTTCAATAGAGCCATCAGACCTTTGATTAATCCTATCCACCCACTTGCAGGGAATGGCCTTCTTATGAGAAGGTAGGGGGGACAATATCCCATGTATGATTAGCCTCAAGAGCTTGAAATTCCTGTAGCATGGACTTCTGCCAAGCTGGATGAGGGGTAGCCTGCTGGTAATACTGAAGCTCAAGTATGTGCAAATCAGAGGTAGAAACCTTATGATTCAAGGAAATAGGTGGGGAAGGGGAAGGAAGAACAGAAGAGCAAACATAATCTGAGAGGTAGGAAGGTGGGTTAATGACTCTGCCTGATTTCCTGATGTCAGGAAGAGGAGGAGGAAGAGAAGAGTTTGAAGGAGGAAAAGGAGAGGAGGATGAATAGGAAGTGTTAGGAGGTACCAAGGGAGAAGAAACACAAGGAGCTGGGGAAGGAAGGGCAATAGGAGCGAGATTAGAAGTAGCAGAGTAAGGGGGAGAAGAGACACAAGGTGCTGTGGAGGGAGAAGTAACATGAGAGGGATCGGAGTCAATAAAATCAGTAGGAGGAGGAGGGAAATGAGAGAAAGGGGGAAGGTGGTAAGGAAAGATGTGTTCATGAAAGAGCACATATCTAGAGAGAAAAAATAGAATGATTAGAAAGATTAAGGAGCTTATAACCCTTTTTCCCACAGGGGTATCCCAAAAATACACAAGAGATGGCTCTAGGTTTGAATTTATCCCTGCCATGCTTAGGAGTGGTGGCATAGCAAAGGCATCCAAAAGATCTCAAATGATCAAAAGAAGGGGGATAGTCATGTAGTTTTTCAAAAGGAGAAATGTTATGAAAAATAGTGGAAGGTAACCTATTAATCAAATAAGTTGTGAGAGCACAATCACCCCAATACTTGAGGGGAAGTTTGGATTGAAACAAAAGAGCCCTAGACACTTCCAACAGGTGTTTGTGTTTCCTTTCAACCACTCCATTTTGTTGAGGAGTGTGAGGGATACTAGTCTGATGGAGAATGCCATTAGCAGAAAAGAATTGTTGGGCTTCAGAACTAGTACCTAACTCATAGGCATTATCAAATCTAAAATATTGGACATTTGAGTTAAAACAAACTTTCACCATTGCATGAAAAGCCTTGAGCACAGAAAGGACATTACTCTTGCATGACAATAGGTGAGTCCAAGTGACTCTGGAAAAATCATCTACTAAAGTTAAAAATACCTAAACCCATTATAAGTTTGAGTATTGTATGGACCCCAAATGTCAACATGAACAAGTTGGAAAGGGGTAGAAGAATGAATAGAGCTGTCAGAGAATGGCAATCTCCGTTGCCTTGCCATTGGGCAAATGTTACAAGAGAATGATTGTTTATGTGAAATCTTATCAGACAAAGAAGAAATAGATTTCATTCTATTAAAAGACATATGTACCAATCTTTGATGCCAAATAACATCATTTTTATTAAGATCAGAAGAGTTATTAGTACAATGTGTAAAAGGAACAGTTGCAGGAGTAGAATTGACACTATAAAAAGCACTGGAATTATTACATTGAACATAATTAGAAAAATTGATAGGAAAAGAAAGAGACATAGAAGATGAAGTCATAGTAGGATGTAAGAAATACAACCCATTTGCATCTTTACCGATTTCCAATGGCCTCATCAGAGAAGGGCCCTGTAAAATACAGGCAGAAATGGTAACAGTTGCAGTGCATTTGAATTGAACAAGAAGCTTGTGAATAGATATGAGATTGAAGTGAAAAGAAGGAACTAACAGAACATTATGTAAGATCATGTCTGGCCTGACTTGCATAGACCCAGTAGATATGACCTTTACTTTATATCCATTCGGCAAAGTTATTAAGAAAGGAGTAGTGGGTGGTGTCAAATTGATTAAAAGGTGTTTGTGTGGTGTCATGTGGTTAGTGGCACCTGAATCAAGAATCCAAGGATTTGAACCTAAGTTTGAAACTACACATGCATGAAAAGCAGCAGAATGCACTTCAGGATGATTAATCACACCTGCAAAGTGAGCAAAACCAATGTTTTCTGAGGCAGAAGTATCATAATGTATAACAGGAGGATGATTAAACTGTTGGAACAGAGTCATGAGATGGTCATATTGTTCCTTCCTGAAGCCATGACCAGTGATCTTAGAAGACTGACCATAAATGTGAGTATGGTGAGGAAAAGGACCTTCAGATTGCACACAAGCAACAGTCCTTTTGCTTTTGGTAAACTTGAAGTCAGGAGGAAATGCATGTAGTTTGTAACACTTCTCAATAGTATGACCAGTCTTTTTGCAGTATTTGCAAGACAACTGACAGGAAGAGCCTGAACCTCTCTTTTGATCAAACTGGAACTTTTGAGTATAAGGCCTAGCAGATGTCTGGATAGGACTGCTAGAAGCGTTGAAAGAGGCTGACTCATTTGAAAAGCTAGATATAGAAGCTGAAGTCTCCTTTTGCTTTTCATCATGTTGAAGCATAGAATAGGCTTTGCTTAGGAATGGAAGGGATGGCATGATAACTATTAACTGTACATGTTTTATACCCCTTCTTACCTGAGCTTTGTGCATAAATTGCTCTAGATTAGTCCTGAATTGCTCACAAGTTGCGCTTGATTGCAGGTTTGAGCGACTAGATGATAAATATCACAGATCGGCTCAAAAAGGAGTGAAATCTGCCAAGCATCAAAAGATGATTGAAAGTGGGAAATAGGTGACCTGCGCGGACCGCATTGTTTTGATGTGCAGCCGCGCAGGAAAGTTCTGAAAGCTGCCAAGTTCAAGCCTGACCTGCGCGGTCCGCACTGCTTTGCCACACGGCCGTGCAGGAAAGTTCAGAGAACCATCAAAAGTGAAGAAGATCCACGTGGACCGCATCCATTTCCACGCGGTCCGCACTGATGAGTGATAAGAGGCTCAGCAATTCAAGGCAAAGTCCCACGCGGCCGCACACCAAAGCAGTGCGGTCCACGTGGGTAAAAGTTCAGAGAGTCAACAATAGGACAAATTCTACTGTGCGGCCGCGCACCCTTTCCACTCGGTCCGCATGACTCAACTTATGCGGTCACGTGGCATTTCTATGCGGTCCGCATCCCCAAGTCCAGAAGCACAGATCTGAAGACCATTTGCCCTACGCGGCCGCATGTCATTTCTATGTGGTCCGCGCCAGACCCTCAGGGGTATTTTTGTCCGGTTGTTCATGTGTAGTATAAATAGAATATTTTACTTTTTTAGGTGGAGTTTTTTGTAATCTGTTTTAGCAGCTGAGCACGAGACACTTCGTATTAGCCTACTTTAGGCAATTTTCTCTTGTAATTAACGTGGATTCAAGTAGATTAAGCTTGTAGTTAATGATTATGTTAATTTCTTCTAGTATTTCTTCTATTTCTACTTCTTCCATGTCTAGCTAAACCCATTAGCTAGGGTTGTGGCTCAACCCTAGTATGGGTAATTAATGGGTATTTTTGCTTAATGGTTGGATGATGTTGGGTGTTTGGTATTTGGGTTGATTGTATGTTTTCACTTAGATTTGGTGGTTGCAAACACTAAATCTAGCTTAGTGGGTCTTGACTCTTCTTGAGAAAGAGAGTCTATGACCTCACAATTAACCCAACAAGGATTTGGGATGGACCCATGAGAATGGTAGTCCCAAGTAACGGGTTAAACCTTAAGAGAGTAATTACCCCACTTGAACCTTAAAGTTGCTTGGGCAAATTAGCCTACCCAATTGGTCTCGAGAGAGTCAATTGGGCAAAATCACTCTCTCTACCGAGAGGTGTGAGAGTGAGTGCTAAAGTGCAACGGTTATCCATATTCCCCTTAATTATCATCCTTGTATTAGAATTATATACCCGTTAATTAGTCACCTAGGTGAGTGCTACGACCCTAGTGCTTTTCTCTTATTGCATACAACTAGCATTATTACTTAGCATAATTTAGTTTACAACTGTAGTTGATAAATTTAGTTGTTAAATAAAAGAAAAACCAAAAATGATAGAAGATCAAATAGAAGCTAAAACGCACTTCTAGGATTAGCAAATACTCAACCCCGATACCACTATTGGATTTTAAGTAGTCGCACCCACCCTTTCTTAGGATTGAGTTTGCACTGATCATGGCATCATCAAAATATTGCTCTAGCAAGTAGATTAGGACTCATTTAAACCACTAAGGAATTGGTATATTTTCTGTTGTTCAATGAATTTTGGTAAGGCTCCACATGTGCATACTGGTCCTACATAGGCAGTAATAAGTTCATCCCAAAGACCCCTCAATTTTGTAAAATAAGTAGCATTGTCTAATGGTCCTTGAGAAGTAGCAATGAATTCCCTTTGTGTTTGAATATATTTTGAACCATTTGATGTACCAAATCTTTCATTTATATCATCTCAAATATCTTTAGCAGTGTCAAACTCCATAACACTATTTGCTATATATTTAGACAATGAATTTGTTAACCATGCAATTACCATGTCATTGTATCTTTTCCAAAAGGGGTAATAGGGAGGATTAGTTAGAGGTTAAGTGACTTTTCTTGTTATGAGCCCTAGTTTGTTTTTAGCGGAGAGGGCAGTAAGCATATTCTTACATCAAATAACAAAACCATTCCCATCAAAGGTGGAGACACTAAGTGTGTTCCAGGACTATTAGACAGATGAATATAGAATGGTTGAGATGGATTTATGGTGAACTCATCAAATCCAGTTGTCACAGAGGAAGGACTAGCATTTGGACTTCCCATGACTTAAACCTAGATTTTCAAAATTTCCAAATTGATACGAGGAACACTCGATTTTCACAAAAATATAGCAGAAAATAAGGAGAATGTTATCGTCCTTCTTTGCAACCTAAAGAAGGTGAGGCCTTGAGGTCAATAATGCCGCTGAATCGGCGAGAATGAAGAAGATACAAGAGTAAAGTGCCGGAGAACGGAGATGACCAAAATTGTTGTAGAAGTCTCCAGTAGCTGCAATACAGGGTCAGAAAAATGCCCTATTCCAAATCTTCACTTCAAATGTGACTTCAAATGAGATCCACGTAACCGAAAAAACTTCATGAAAATCGATGAGGGTACCATCGATCGAAAGAGGATATCAAGGATCATCGATTCCTTGGCTCTGATACCATGTTAATGGCAGAAAATTGAGCTATGAAAAGGAATTTTGTGCAAATAAACCCTAAAATTGGAAAGAGAAAAGAGAGAGTTTTTATTCCATCGTCAATGTTTCTGGAAAACACAGAATACTCTCTTGTCTTCTAGACTATTCTATTTCCCTAGATATACATGAGCTATTATAAAATGTACATGGACTAAACTGTAATAAAAGAAAGATGTAGTATAGTTAATTGGGCTGCTGGGTATGAGTTGATGTTGGGCTTGAAGTTGGGCTTCCGTTAACAACCACCCACCCACCCCCACCCCCAAAAAAATTTTAAAATATATTTTCAGGTTTAGTTTTTTTTTATTTATCGATTTAAAAGTTCAAAATTTTACAAGTTCCAAAGTTATGAGTTCGTAGGTTTATGTGTTTGGAAGTTTACGGTTTAGAAATTATAAAGTTTACGGGTTCGAAATTTCGCGATTTTGAAAGTTTAGCGGTTTGAAAGTTTATGAAATTTGTGGATTCGGAAGGTTGTTGGTTTTAAAGTTTATGGCTTCATGTTTATTATATCTAAATTATTTATGAATACTCTTGAGAAGTCATTTTCCTTAATTTGCGTACCAAACACCAAAAAATAAATAAAATTAATACTTGTTTTTCAAAAAAATATTTTCTTGGAAACCATTTTCCGTTATACCAAACACACCCTAAAAGTATTGCAATAATCAACTCTTTTTAGTCATAAGCTTTAAGAACATTTCAAGTATCTTAACAGAAAACAGTGTTGCTCATTATTTTTTTACCAAAATACAAATAATTACTTATTTTTTGTTTCGAAACTTTTATCCAAATATATAATTTTTTATTTATAAAATTATATTAAGCACATATAAATCTTAGTGCATGAAGCGGCTCTCATTCAATTAATCCAAAAGGGCTTCAAGTTGTTAATATTACGGCCATGCTTTTTGTAGAAAAAAAAAGGAATTATTTGCATCGCCTGACCTTTTCTTAAGATCACTATAAATTTTATCTCCAATAATCCAATTGACTAAACCTAAAAATAATTGAAGTATAATTACTTTTTCTTAGAAAAATAACATAGTATAGCCGCTGAAAGGGAGCCCTGATGTAACGGGTAGATAGCATTATCTGATATATATAATGGTGAGAAGAAACTTGTAATCCGATAAAACAGTTGACGTACATGCAAATTAGCACAGACACCACTGGAAAAAAATTAGGCAAATAATGATAGTAGTAGATTTTAATTTTTCGAAAGTGGAATTCTTCAACATTTTGAGATGGTTATCTTATATTTCTCTCTACATGTCACGACCCGAATTTTCCACCATCGGGATCGTGATGGCGCCTACTCGTGGTAGCTAGGCAAGCTACTTATTTACCTTTTTATTAATAAACATATTTGTCAATAATTTATAGCATCAGTAAGAAATACAGAATTCAGTAATAATAATGATAATAATAATAGCGGAAGTCTAATTTATAAGTCTGATTCAAACGCGGAATAGTCAATAATAGCCTCTACCTAAGATTTGGTATCACATTACTCAAGAACCACTAAGAATATACTAAATACAAAGGTCTGAAAGAAACATAAAAACTGTTTGTCCCGAAACAAGGAGGCAATAGTCTAAAAGAGAAAATAAGGAGGAAACGCCGGGCCTGCGGACGCCTGCAAGGCTACCTCGGTCTCGTAGAATGGAAGCCTACTCCCGTACTAATGCTGCTGCTGCTGCTCCTCAAAACCTGGACCTGTGCAAAAATGCACAGAAGTGTAGCATCAGCACAACCGACCCCATGTGCTGGTAAGTGTCTAGCCTAACCCCGGCGAAGTAGTGACGAGGCTAGACCGGACACCACATAAATCTGTGCAGTTATAAATATACAACGAAAACGAAATACCAAACACCTAACAATATGGGAAGGGGTAAACATGCTATGGGAAGATAACAATAGTAACAGTAATCCCGAGAAACAAACTAAAGCAGCTTAAATTCACAATAAACAAGGAATCCATACTCATTATAAATACATGGTATCAATAACTGTTGTGGCGTGCAACTCGGTCCATAATTACTATTTTTGCGGTGTTCAACCCGATCCATAAATACCACTGTTGCGGCATGCAACCCGATCCACAAATACCACTTTTGCGGCATGCAACCCGACTCATATCATTTATCATGTATCATTATTGCGGCGCGCAAATCGATCCTCATATGTTATTGTTGCGGCGTGCAACCCGATCCTCAATATCGTTCACAGTCTGACTTCCCCAAACAACAGTCACAATTAAGGAGAATAAAAATAAGCAATTATTTGACGAAATCCCGGCAAGGGAGAGAATCCAACAAATTCAACCAAACGTCCCGACAAGGGAATAATCAACAACGCTTTCTCTTTCTTACTTTTCTTATAATATAGTCCACTCTACCATTTTGAGCCAACGCTCCAAAGAATCAGTCATTTCATATACTTTCAATATCCGTATCACAATTCGAG
>MU740419.1:57658-70537 GCA_026770625.1 Nicotiana glauca
TTGAATCATAACACATAGAAAATACCCTTCAACCTTCCATTATTGGGCTATTCAACCAAGTAGGAACATATTCTTTCTTTAATATTTTCGGCATTCAAGGTGGTCTCCTTGACTCAACGATTTCTTCATAATACATTTACAGAAGCGATCCCAGCTCCCAGACTTATCTAACTAGTATGACAGATAGATTTCCCTTATAAGCCAATTACCCATTAGCTTTACCTTTAGTTACTATTTTTGTACACCTTCCACTGCCATACACATTACACCATCACTTAATCTTCCTGAGTCTAAACTCATACCGCCACATGTAATGCACTTTACTTTCCAACTATGAGGCACGAAAAANTCTCGCAGCACTAACATACTCATCATGTGGATATCCAACTGCCATTCCGGCTAATAAGGATAATAATGAACATATGAGTTCAAAACATTTGCTCACAAAATCAGCACCTCGGTGCTCAAGCCATTGGCAAATATTCAGCCTCTAATCCTCCAGACTGGTCTAACTTCAAACTCACAGAAATTACTCATCGCCCCTCGATCGGGGAATCAAAAGCCATCGAGGCAAATCTAATACTGAGCGCCCGTTCGTGCATACGATCACGCAGAAGGAATTTCTAGAGTTTCTTTTCAAGCTGAATCAAGGACACAGGATATGAATTCAAGAATGTGAAGTTTTCTTAAAGGTTCTGCAACCTCTCGAGGATAAGTACAGACGTCTCCGTACCGATCCGCAAGACTCTACTAAACCGGCTCATGACTCGCGAGACCAAGTAACCTAGGCTCTGATACCAATTTGTCACGACCCCAACCCGGTCGTGATGGCGCCCATCATACCACTAGGCAAGCCCGACCATTTATAACAATTACCCCAATTATTTAAATAGGTAAAGATAAAGCTATTTAAGTCAAAGTCTGAAATACTGATAAAAATACAGAAAATCTGGCAAAATACCGAAACAGCCTAACTAGGACTCGGTGTCACGACCATGAGCCTCTAATGACAGAATAATATCCTACTACAAAGTCTGTCTAATACTGATAATGCGGAAATAAAGGATAAAGATAGAGGGGAGAATCATCGGCTGCGAACGCCCTGCAGCTACCTCAAATAAGAACTCTGGATCAACTAGAATCACTCAGCCTGAGACTGCCCTGGATCTGCATACAAGGTGCAGGGAGTAAAGTGAGTACTTCCAACTCAGTAGTAATAGACATAACTAAAGTCTGAAGGTAAGAAAACATAGGAAATGCACAAGGTACTCTATATCTAGCAGTTCATATCTAAAATAGTGGAAACAATATACAACAAATAATACAGTTAAGGAATAATGTACGACAGAATGCAACACATATAACGGTACAATCCAGTACCCGCTGCGGCGTGCAGCCCGCTTCACTTATTTAACATCGATGGCGCTCACTGGGGGTCTGTACAGACTCCGAAGGGGCTCCTACAGCCCAAGCGCAATATCAGCCAGGTATTGGCATAAAACTGGCTCTCGGCCTCAATATCAATATGTATAATAATCGCTACGGCATGTAGCCCGATCCATATCAAGGAAACATCCTCACCACTGGTTCCCCAACCCATCTCAGTCAAAGCCAATCGGGCGTGACATACTATAGGGATCTCAGCCCTCATATCCTTTTCATTTAAGGTTCATGTATAAAATACAGTTATTATATTATTTTTAATATTTGAAAATATGACTGAGAATTTATGTTATGCACACAAGTGAGGAAAATACATAAAGATCTTCTAAGGATTCTACAGGTCGGCACAAGGCCCCAAACACGGCAATGAGCCCAATTCACAATAACGAAGTATGCGTTTCATTCGCCAATATAGTAGAAATTAACACTCGGGATGGACTAACTCTCAATCCCCAACAGTATACGACCCCGCACTCATCGTGGAATGCGTGTCACACCTCAATATAGCATTACAATGTGAAAGTACGGGGTTTCAAACCCTCAGAACAGCAGTTACATCAATTACTCACCTCTAGCCGGCCGAAAACTAGCTAGCAATACCCTTGCCTCTCGAATCGACCTTCTCGCGCGTCGAATCTGGCCAAAACCACAATGAATACATTACAATAGGTTAAGGGATTATAACCCAATCGAAAAGACTCGAAAAATATCGAAAATCACGAAATTTGCAAAACCCGAGCCCCGGGCCCACTTCTTGAAAAATTACGAAAGTCACATCAACGGATTCCTCGTCTCGCCACGAGTCCGTACATATAAATTTTACCAAAATCGGAACTCAAATGACCTTTCAAATCTTCAAATCTTATTTTCAAATCCCTAGGTCCAAAATCCCCAATTTACACCTCAAAAACATGTAATCTAGTTGGATTATTCGATGATAATTCAATATTATAAGTAGAAATAATCACAAGTGACTTACATCAAGATTTCCCATGATTTCTTGCTCAAAATCGCCCCAAGCCGTGTTATTTCGCAAGAAAATAGGTAAAAAAAACGAGAATAAACGCATCAGCTTTTAATAAGCAAATCTGGTCGCTAAAAGTGCCACACCAGACCTGATGCACCAGCACTCTTTAATTTCACTAAAAAGGCTCTAACTCCTTCATACGAACTCAAAATTAGACGATTCTTATTCCTATGAGTCACAAATAATAATACGAACACAACCCTTCAATCGAAACTCAATTCGGAGCTTATTTGCCCAGTGCGATATCCATTTCGCACTCGTTAAACAATTACTCATGTTTCGCGTCAAAAACCCAATTGCGACTTGATGAAATTAGACCAAAATTTCCAGATCAGTCCTATAATTCATTATTAAAATTCAGAAGTCTCGGAATCAAATTTGGATCTCTAGAACTAAAAATGAACCTTTAGATCATTACATTTATGCTCAAAACGGCAAAAGTCTTTCAAAAACTCTTCCAAAATTTATCCGAGCCTCATGGGATCCCAACAAAGTATATTAACAAGTCCCATAATATATGACGGACTTGCTTGAGTCCTCAAATCACATCAAACAATGCTAAAATCATGAATCAACCTCCAATCCAAGCTTTATGAACTTTAGAACTTCCAACTTCTATTTCCGATGCCGAAACCTATCAAATCACGTCCGATTGACTTCAAATTTTGCACACAAGTCCAAAATAATATAACGAAGCTACAGCAACTCTCAGAATTCTATTCCGACTCCCGGATCAAAATTTTATCTATCAACCGGAAATCGCCAAAATACTAACTTCGCCAAAATAGACTAACTTCTTCACCGGACCTCAAAAATTACTTCCGATTGCGCTCTTAAGCCTTAAATCATCACCCGGAGCTAACCGAATCATCGGAATTCAATTCCGAGCCTTCTAACTCACAAGTCAATATCCGGTTGACTTTTCCAACTTAAGCCTTCTTAAAAGAGACTAAGTGTCTCATTTCTTATCAAAATCATTCCAAATCAATTCTAACGCACCCAATACCGATAATGAAACATAAGAAAGCAGAAAATAGGAAGAACATGATAGTAACTCACGAGACGACGGGTCGAGTCGTCACAATTAATTAAAATATTAACACAAGCAAAAAAAAACTAACAGGATAACACATAAAAGACCCGGTATATTAAATAATTTATGAAGCTTAAAGTTAACTAATCATACCTTAATTGTTGTGGCTTCATCATTAACCTCACAAGTCATAATAAATACTTGATGAGACTCTAAGTTCGTAAAATTGCAACACAAACATAAAAAAAAAAAAAAAAAAAAGAAGTTGAAATCATAACTTTTTCAATACAAAATAACAAAAAAAATACTCAACCAAAAATATTATCAACAAATGTTCATTAAATAATATTTAGTAATGGAAGTAGAACTAAAATCCCTATTAGCATTAATTGATACGTCATCTTCTTGTGAAATTCAAATAAAAAAACCTTAAAATTAAATTGTTGAAAAGTAAAAAATATAAATTACAACATCAATATATATATATATATATATGTGTGTGTGTGTTTATGAAAATACACTTTTGCTACAATAATTTCGTCCGCCTCCTTGCAATCATTAGCCATTATAGTTCCACATGTTGGACTTTAAAGGCATTAAGCTTCAAAGACTTTAAGCATTGGGCTTTAAAGTTTAAGAGTGTGAATTGGAAATGGTAGAAAATAAAATAGAGGGAAATAAAAATTTGAATGAAATGAACTTTTGACTTGCACTTTGTTCCTCATTGGTGAGGGACAACTATATTTGTGTGCTTATATATAGAATCACTTCTTAAAGCTCTTAAAAGGAGTTGAAGAGAATAAACCCTTGCGCCGCCGTCGCTTGCTCGCTCGGCTCGGCTTTGGATTTGGACCGCGCCAGAACCCTTCTGTGGATTTAGAGGGCCACTCTGGCCGCGGTCCTGGTGTAACCGCAGAAGGACCGCGGCAGGCGGCGTAAACTTCTGAAAAGGTACCTTTTCCAGAACAAACATCACACCTCTTCCAATAATTGCCTATAAATTCTGAGGCATGGCTTCGTTTTTAATACACCAAAAACAATACAAAACTTCATTCTTTCTGAAAATACTGCATTCTAATTCGCATTCTCTCTCTCTCGAATTCGTAAGTGTGATTTTGCTCCGTTCTTTAAGTTCATTGGTATCCTGCAGTTTGTATTGCCACTGTTGCAGGAAGGTTTATTCCGTTTTATCTTGGGAGGATTTAATCCATTACCTTGGCAACGTGTGAGGGGTTAAAATTCCTTAAGGACGCACAAGCAAATTGTGAACTTGGAATATTTCTTAATCTTTACTGTTTTTCCAGTTTCTTTTATTCTTCTAACAGTTTTCTGATTTTGTATTTTAACACAGTATCTCACAAGCTTAAGGATTTTTATACTAACGTTTCTGTGTTGAAATATATATTATAAATTATTATCTATATTTTGTATATTGGTTTTGAGACTAAAGCTTTCATGCTTTCTACTCCAATAATTGTTCTATCTGATTTAAAGTATATCAAAACTTTACCGGAATAATAAACGTACGCGTTTGAAGTATATAAAAATTTCACCACTGTTACGTTTTGTATGTTTGGTTTGGTATTCAGTTTGAAGATATCAAAACTTCGCTGATTGAACAAATTTCTGTCTTGTTTCCAACTCTACAGAAAAAATGACGAATGAAAATCAAACTAATGAAAATATTGCGGGAACGGGTGCTACTATTATGAGTATTGCTGCCTCGTCAAGCCGTTCAACTCCTACTCATGCTATGGCACCAGCAGAAAAATCCGGAAAGTTTTCCGGTATCGACTTCAAACGTTGTCAAATGAAGATGCTCTTCTATCTTACTACGTTGAGTTTGCAGCGATTCATCAAGGAGGATCCTCCAGTCCTGGCTGAAAACACTCCAGATGATGAACAATTTGTTGTAACTGAAGCATGGAAACATTCTGATTTCTTGTGCAAAAACTACATTTTGAGTTGTTTGGAAGATAGCCTATACAATGTCTATAGTGTCATGGAAACTTCAAAAGCGTTATGGAATGCGCTTGAGAAAAAGTACAAGACTGAGGATTCTGGACTTAAGAAGTTCGTGGCTGCAAGGTTTTTAGATTTTAAGATGATTGACACTAGATCGGTCATAACTCAAGTCCAAGAATTACAAGTTATTGTGCATGATCTCCTTGCTGAAGGTATGGTCATAAATGAGGCCTTTCAAGTTGCCGCTTTCATTGAGAAATTACCTCCGTTGTGGAAAGATTTTAAGAATTATCTAAAACACAAGCAGAAGGAGATGACACTTGAAGACTTGATTGTGTGTTTGAGGATAGAAGAAGACAACAAAAATGCTGAATAGAAGTCACGTGGGAACTCGACAATAATAACGGCTAACATTGTTGAGGAGGCACCACAAAACAAGAATAGAAAGAAGGCTTCTGGACCAAAGAATTACCCAAGCAAGAAAAAGTTCAAGGGTAATTGCCACAACTGTGGAAAATCTGGGCATCAGGCCGTGGATTGTCGTGCACCAAAGAATGATAAGAAGAAGAAAAATCAAGCTAACATGGTTGAAAATACTGACGAAATAGAGGACTTGTGTGCCATGTTGTCTGAATGCAACTTGGTAGAAAATTCTAAAGAATGGTGGATAGATTCTGGAGCCACCCGCCATGTTTGTGCTAACAAGGAGTTATTTTCTTATTATGCCCCTTCAGGACCCGACGAGACAATTTTTATGGAAAATTTATCTACAACGAAAATTGAAGGAGTTGGCCAGATTGCGCTGAAGATGACGTCGGGAAAAATAGTGACTCTAAACCAAGTTCTCCATGTTTCATAAATTTGCAAGAATCTTGTGTCTACATCACTTCTTGTCAAGAATGGATTCAAATGTATTTTTATTTCTAATAGTGTTGTACTAAGTAAGAATGATATGTATATAGGAAAAGGTTACCTGAATGAGGGCATTTTTAAGCTAAATGTAATAGCAGTTTCTATTAATAAAGTTAATGCTTCTTCTTACCTACTTAAGTCAAAAACTTTATGGCATTCACGCTTAGGTCACGTCAACTTCAAAACATTGCGAAAAATAATAAATTTAGAAGTATTGCCAAATTTTGATTGCATTAATTGCAAATGTCAAATATGTGTGCAATCAAAGTATGCTAAGCATCCTTATAAGTCCGTTGAAAGGAATTCAAGTCCTTTAGACTTAATTCACACAGATATTTGCTACATGAAGTCAACACCATCTCGCGGTAGGAAAAAATATTTTATTACTTTTATTGACGATAACACGAGATATTGCTATATTTATTTACTTAATAGTAAAGATGAGAAAATTGTTGCTTTCAAGCAATACAAGAGTGAAGTTGAAACACAACTAAACAAAAAGATCAAAGTGATAAAAAGTGATATGGGTGGAGAATATGAATCTCCTTTTGAAGAAATATATTTGGAAAATGGCATTATTCATCAAAAAACCACCCCTTACTCTCCACAATCTAATGGAATTGTAGAGAGAAAGAATCGAATGTTGAAAGAAATGATGAATGTGTTGTTGATAAGTTCTGCTTTACCACAGAACTTGTGGGGGGAAGCTATACTTACAGCTAACCGAATAATCAACCGTGTACCTTATAGTAAAACACAGTCCATTCCCTATAAAAAATGGAAAGGAAGGAAGCCCAGCTTGAAATACTTCAAAGTGTGGGAGTGTTTAGCTAAGGTAAAAGTTCCTAAACCTAAAAGGGTTAAGATAGTTCCAAAAACGGTTGATTGTGTATTTATTGGATATGTAACCAATAGCAAGACATATCATTTTCTGGTTCATAAGTCAGAAAATCCTGATATTCATGTTAATACGATATTAGAATCAAATAATTTATCCGTATAAAAAGGAAAGTGAAGTGACCTACCAAAAGTCAAAACGACCTCGGGAGGAAATAACAAATGGTATGCCTAATGAGGAAAATCCGAGAAGAAGTAAACGTCAACGGACATCTACTTCATTCGGTCCAGATTTTCTGACTTTTCTGCTAGAAAATGAGCCTCGTACCTTCAAGGAAGCAATGTCTTCCTCAGAAGCACAATATTGGAAAGAAGTTGTCAATAGTGAAATAGAATCCATATTGAGCAACCATACATGGGAATTGGTTGATCTTCCTCTAGGTAACAAAACATTGGGTTCTAAATGGATTTTCAAGAAGAAAATGAAAGATGATGGTACTATTGACAAATACAAGGCAAGATTTGTTGTCAAAGGATTTAAACAGCGAGAACGTCTTGACTATTTTGACACAAACTCGCCGGTAACAAGAATTACATCAATTCGGATGCTAATAGCATTAGCCACCTTGTATGGTCTTCAAATTCATCAAATGGATGTAAAAATAGCATTCTTAAATGGTGATTTAGAGGAAGAAATTTACATGGACCAACCTGAAGGGTTTGTAGTTCCGAAAAAAGAAAAGAAGGTGTGTCGACTTGTTAAGTCCCTTTATGGACTAAAACAAGCACCCAAGCATTGACATGTGAAATTTGACCAAACAATGTTGTCAAATGGCTTTAAGATTAATGAATATGATAAATATGTTTACATTAAGAATATTCCAAATCATATAGTCATAGTTTGCTTATATGTTGATGATATGCTAATAATGAGCAAAGACAATGCCGACATTCAAGCTACTAAGCGTATGTTTGCTAGTAAGTTTGATATGAAAGACTTAGGAGTTGCCGATGTAATTCTAGGAATTAAAATCAAGAGGACTCCTCAGGGTCTAGCTTTGTCTCAATCACATTACGTGAAAATGGTACTTGAAAAATTCAAACACTTGGAATTTAGAAGTGCAAGAACTCCAATTGACTTAAATCATCATCTTATAAAGAATAAGGGTGAAAGTACGTCTCAATTGGAGTATGCTCATGTGTTGGGAAGCTTAATGTACATCATGAACTATACACAACCTGATATAGCTTGTGCAATAAGTAAACTTAGTCGATTCACAAGTAATCCCAACAAACATCACGCGGCAGGCGGTGTAAGCTTCTGAAAAGGCACCTTTTCCAGAACAAACATCACACCTCTTCCAATAATTGCCTATAAATTCTGAGGCATGGCTTTGTTTTTAATACACCAAAAATATTACAGAACTTCCTTCTTTCTGAAAATACTGCATTCTAATTCGTAGTCTCTCTCTCTCGAATTTGTAAGTGTGATTTTGCTCTGTTCTTTAAGTTCGTTGGTATCCTGCAGTTTATATTGCCACTGTTGCAGGAAGGTTTATTCCGTTTTATCCTGGGAGGATTTAATCCATTACCTTGGCAACGTGTAAGGGTTAAAATTCCTTAAGGACGCACAAGCAAATTGTGGACTCGGAATATTTCTTAATCTTTATTGTTTTTATAATTTCTTTTATTCTTTTAATAATTTTTTGATTTTGTATTTTAACACAATTTCGCTCATACCACATTTCTTAGAAAGTTAAAAGAAATTATATTATCGTGATCATATAGTTCGAAAATAAATATTACATGACTGCACAATAATATAAGTTGTAGAAGAATATTATTTGATAATAATTCATTGTGATCCACTAAAGTTTTTGTAATCGATTAATCGTTCAACTTCTTTATAAATAAATAAAAAAGTGGTATCACCAATATTATCTTTCACCTTCACATGTATCTTGAATTTTATCAAGTCATTCCCTCGAGGTTGCGATCATTACTGAGATTTTGAGAATAAAGAAAGCAAAAGAGAAGGAGAAAAAATTCATAAGGTTACTGAGAAAAAAAGAAAATAGACTGAAAAGAAGAGAGAAAAATTGTAAGGGATGGCTTTAGGATAAATCTGAGAAATTTTAACTGCTTTGAACTCAAAAGTGTAATTAAAAGTTATTTTTTAAGTTTACAAAATTCATGTAAACAATCTGTAATTTTTTCTCTATAAAGAAGGAGTAGCTTAACTACGTTAGTTCATTAAAAAAGCTAGTTTAAAAGTTAATATAAAAAATTTGGTAACTTCTCAAAAAAAGAGTCCTAAATTTGCTTTAGATTACGGCTGCACGGTTAATCTTAAGTTTAGATTTTGCATATTTAAAAAAAAATTTAAACTTTTTATAAGGACACTTGATAAGCTTGATCTAATATTAATCTATAAAGAATCTCTATATAATTTAGCCAAAAAAAGGGCAATAATTTATTTTAAATTATTTTTTTTAAAAAAAGATAGGTGTATTTATTATTATTATTAATTATAAATTAAGAGAATATGTAAGGGGAGGCATGACTTTTCAATTTCTTTAAAAAGAGTTACGTTAGAATAATGTGCAACTCATGTAGCCTGCTTTTTCCTGAAAATGAGGAGGCAAAAACGTATGTTATTGGATTTTAAACATTTCAAAAGTTGGGATAACTATACAGGAGAAAAAATGGTGCAAACATTTCGGAACATTCATAACAGATCAACTGAATTTGAATTTGAGTTTAAAAATAATTAAGTAACTAATTAATAATTTAACTAACTGTGCCCTAAAACTACTGCATGTTTATTTTTCCTTCTAATAATATAAAAAATATATAAATATATCAAAAATAAAAAATAACGAAAGATCCTAATATATACTTAAAAGTTGGAATAACGATTCAGAAGACAAAATGATGTGAACATTTCACGTTTCAAGAAAAAATATTCATCTTTCTAGATCATTACTTAAAAACATAGATTCAAAACTAACAAATTCTATCCAGAAAACGTATATTAACTAACTCTATTAACTTTGAAGTAGTTCTTTTTCAAATAATTTTATATCTCCTATTTTTTTGGAGGCTTGTTCTAAAGTACCATGTGGCATATTTTGATTATGACACTTAGCTTAAGGAGTGAGTTTTTTCTTCTCCTTTTAGTAATATATAGATGCGTTTGTCCAAGAAATTTTGTATGTTTTTGGAATTTTTTCTAAAATGAGTTTTTCAAAAACCACTTTTTCAAAATTTTCATGAAAATATTTTTCCCCACTCACAAAATGATAATATTTTTTCAAGTGAAATACACGTCCAAACATAATTTCAAATTTCAAATATCATTTTTCAATTCAATTCCACATACTATTTTTTTTTTCAAAAAATTATACTAATTTTAATGTCCAAATGCCTACTTAATGTGTGCAACTTCATTTCAATTTCCTCAATAATATTGAGCTGCTATCGGTCGAACTTTCAAGTAGAAATTAGTGTAACCTCTCATACAAGTCAACCCCTAAAATCTTCTCATTTAATGACCCATTCCTCACTTCTGTTTGAATATTCTTTGTGTGGGACGAAGAAAAGACCGATATTTACTTGGAATTATCCCGCTGATTTGAGGTTGAATTGGACCTACCTCAATGGGCTGGAAGCAAATGAAGAGTCAATGACATCCTTTCCAAAATTTTTAAGAATTCTACTTTTGAAGCTTCCACTTCCTAAAGTTTCAGATCCGTTAGTGATATTGTCTTCTTTAAGTCTAGGACCTCTCGGATTTAAAACGCATCACTGAAGTCTAAAATTTGTTAATTTATATACCCTGCATCCCTATTGTATTTTGCTGATGTGATATTCTGTCTAAAGTCTGAGGTGTTATGGTTCCATGACCATAATGTTAAAGATGCATATATCGTATGTACGTTGAAAGAAGAGGTGGTTGTGACTATTTAACAAAGTAGAGGGGTGAATTGCAAGGACCACTTTTAAACTTTTCCAAAACTTGCCTAAACTAGCCAATCAAATGTGCAATCAAAACAGATGGGAAATGACATTTGTATACCTAAAAAACAAGGCAAAAACATGAATTGTGGGCTCCTCTATGTTAATAATTTAATAGTGATCATTTTAATGGCCAAAGTTTTTGAAGTTGTTAAGCACTAGCTAGGAAAGGGATAAGGTAATGACTTGTTGGAATTTAATGGATCAAATTGACAACTTTAATAGTTGGAAATAACTTCTTAAGTCCTAAATTCCTAATCAAGAAATTTCAATCAATTGAATTATTCATTCCACAAGAATGAAAATTATGTCTTGTCTATTTTTCCAAATATCATGTCATTAGTATTGGGAACGTGATTTAATTTTCCTCTCAAAACCTCACCTAAAAAAGAATTCGATTATAATTAATATTTCACTTGTCCAATTGCGATGACAAATGTATATTTAGAATTAATTTGATTTATGTATTTTGTAAGTAGTATTGTAGTGTGACGACCCAAAGGGTCATTACTTATTTTTTCATCCACTCCGTGCTTCCGAGGTCTTGAAAACCTCATTTATACTTGCCTCGATTTGCGTGTGCAGTCCGGGCATGTAGCCGGAAGGCTTAAATATGAATTCTGTGTGAAAAATGATGAATTTTGATATTAATATGATTAAAGTTGACTTTGGTCAACATTTCGGGCAAACGGACCCGGACTCGAGATTGGACGGTCCCGGAAGGTTCGTAGAAAAATATGGGACTCGGGCATGTGCCCAGAGTCGAATTCCGAGGTCTAGAGCCCGAGGAAAGAATTTTTCTGTGAAATTATTTTTCTGAAATTATTAAGGAAAAAATAAATAAAAATTGATTAAAAGACTGTGGTATCGGGCTCGTATTTTGGTTTCGATGCCCGGTACAAGTTTTATATATGGTTTAAGCGCTTTCTGTAAAATTTAGCTAAAAACGGACGTCGTTTGGCGTGTTTCGGACTCGAAATGGAAATTTGATACTTTATGAACATTTCAAAGAAAAACATGAATTTTGAGGCTTGATTCGATGTATACGATGTTATTTTGGCGATTTAATCGCATGAGTAATTCCGTAGGATATTTTTGAGGTTGTGTACATGTTTGGTTTGGAGCCCCAAGGGCTCGGGTGAGTTTTGGATAGGCCATGCATTGCATTTTTGAACTTGTAGAAATTTGGTATTTTGGCTTTTGCAATTTTCGCAAATGCGAAGCCAGGGTTCGCAAATGCGAATGCCCGGCTATCGCAAATGCGAAGACTGATTCGCAAATGCGAAACCAGCCCAGGCAGGCCAAGGTTCGCAAATGCGAATGGCCCATCGCAAATGCGAAGAAGGCCCAAATGAGCAAATTTGGCTCGATGTGCATCTCCTTATGTGAGATCTAAGTGTGGATCGGGTGGCACGCCGCCATGGGTATGTTATCTGGATCGGGTTGCACGCCGCAACAATGTGATGTTGAGTATAGTTTTCTATATGATATTTTGTATGCCTTACTTCCTGTTTTCTAAGGAAGATCCGTATTAGTGCGTGGGATTGGTAATTCCTTCTAGAGATCATTAAACTCGAGATCCGTGCAATCTGAGTATATGAAGTAAATTAAGGGGCTAAGACCATTGTTTGATTCAGAATGAGGT
>MU740420.1:20591-45469 GCA_026770625.1 Nicotiana glauca
CTTTTACTCTCATCCTCACCCAAGGCAATCAAATAAAATGCACGGCATCACCCTTCATGCTTTTCCTCACATAACTCTCACAACAATGGCACGGAATGACCATTCGTGCAATATAATCAACAATGGCACAGAATGACCCTTCGTGCATAATATAATCAACAATAGCACGGAATGTCCCTTCGTGCGAATATAATCAAACAATGTCACGGAATGATCCTTCGTGCATAATATAATCAACAATGGCATGGAATGACCCTTCGTGCATAATAAAATCAACAATGGCACGGAATGACCCTTCGTGCATAATCACTCTTCCTCACACAAACAACAATCACAAGAAAACGGGCGAGGGAAATAAGTAAAAAAAACAAGAAATGTCCCGGCAAGGGAAGAACACAATTAAACATCCAAATCCCGGCAAGGGAGCAATAACAATCACTTACACATCCCGACAAGGGAGATAATCACATCTCTTTCCAATTCTTTCGTTTCTTACTCGTTAGTATTTTATCGTTTGAGCCAACGCTCCAAAGAATTCACAATTCATAATTAATCCTCAAACTTTTCACATTATATAGAAAATCATTAATTAGCTTGGAAGAGTCCCAAAGTATACCAAAACAAGTACCAACAAAGACCCACGGTCATACTAGACATCGGTGCATAGATACTCGTCACCATGCCTATACACCGTACTCGATCATTTAGCAATTAACAATAAATAATACTCTAACCCTATTCCCTCAAGCCAAAGTTAGATCAAACACTTACCTCGCTCCAAAGAATAGCAATCAACTCTCCAATACCGCCTTTCCTCTACAATCCGACTCCGAAACAATGGTATCTAGGCATAATTAATTCAATAGCATCAATAAGGGCTCAACAACATAATCCCATAGCCTAGAAATGAGTTTTCTAGCATTCTTCCAAAAATACCAAAATTCGACACCAAGCCCACATAGTCCAAACACGAGGCTCTGACCAAAACCTAGTCACCCATAACCCCACGAGTTCAAATATATAATTTGTTTTAAGATTTGGCCCCAAATTGAGGTTGAATCACCCAAAATTCCCAAAACCCTAACTCTACCAAAAACCCATAATTTCTACTTTGATTTCATGATTTAGGGCTAGGATTTCAGTAATTAATGAAGGAAATTGAAGAAAACAAGTTAAATAATGCTTACCCAAGAAGTTTTGATGAAGAAGTGCTCTAAAATTCGCCCTAGGACTTTGGAGAAGAAAGGGTTCATGAAGTGATATGTTTTTCCCGTCACTGGTTCTGTTTTTTACTTAAAAATTCGCTGGGCAAAATTGCCCTTTGCGTTCGCGGGAAAGGGGCCGCGTTCGTGAAAGGTAAACTGGGCAATACATCGCGAACGTGTGAAAGGGAACACAAACGCGTAGAAGAAAATGCTGGGGGGGTCCAGAACTTGGCCTACGCGAACGCGTGGACCCTAACCCGAGCGCGAGGAAGGGGTATGCAACACTACGCGTTCGCGAGGCTATATACGCGAATGCGAAGAGTAAAAAGGGGCTGAATCCTCAGAGTCAAATGACTCTACACGAACGCGAGGCAAGGGATGCGAACGCGATGGAGGAACCAGGGAAAGGTATGCGAACGCGATACTAAGGCCGCGGACGCGAAGAAGGAATCATTGGGCAAAAATTGCAGAAAAATCTACTACCAACCTAAGTGCAAAACTACCCCGAACACCTCCGAAAACACTCCCGAGCCCTCGGGGCTCCTAACCAATTACACACACTAACCCAATAACATCCTGCGAACTTACTCGAGCGATCTAATCGCCAAAACAACATCAAAATCATTGAATCAAGCCTCAAAACTCCTGATTTTTCTTCTAAACTTTATAAACTTTCAAACTTGGAACTCATAGTCCGAAACACGTCAAACGATGTCCGATTTCGACCAAACTTCACAAAAAGTACTTAAACAATATATAAGACTTGTACCGGGCGTCGGAACCAAAATACGAGCCCGATACCATAGTTTTTTAATCAATTTTCATTTCCATTTTCCTTAATAATTTCAGAAAAACAATTTAACAAAAAAATTCTTTTACTCGGGTTCTAGACCTCGGATTTCGACTCCGGGCACATGCCCGAGTCCCATATTTTTATACGGACCCTCTGGGACCGTCAAATCACGGATCCGGGTCCGTTTACCAAAAATATTGACCGAAGTCAACTTTAACCATATTAATATCAAAATTCTTCAAATTTTTCACAGATTTCACATATTTTAACATAAAAGCTTTCCAGCTACACGCCCGAACTGTTCACACAAATCGAGGCAACTAAAAGTGAGGTTTTCAAGGCCTCGGAAGCGCGGAAAAAAGGATAATTCCGTCATCGCATTCTCCACCTCTAAAACAACCGTTCGTCCTCGAACGGACAAAAGAAAGAAGTACCTGAGTCAGGAAATAGATAAGGGTAACGCCTCCGCATATCAAACTCGGACTCCCAGGTCGATGCCTCAGGAGGCTGACCTCTCCACTGGACACGCACTGAAGGAAAACTCTTCGACCTCAACTGTCGAACTTGCCAGTCTAGAATAGCCACTGGCTCCTCCTCGTAGGTCAGATCCGTGTCCAACTGGACGGTGCTGAAATCTAACACGTGGGTAGGATCGCCGTGATACCTCCGAAGCATAGACACATGAAACACTGGATGCACGGATGACAAGCTAGGTGGAAAGGCAAGTCTGTAAGCCACCTCTCCCACACGATCAAGAATCTCAAATGGGCCAATGAACGTAAGGCTAAGCTTGCCCTTCTTCCCAAATCTCACCACGCCCTTCATAGGCGATACACGGAGCAATACTCGCTCACCAACCATGAAAGCCATATCTCGAACCTTGCGATCCTCATAACTTTTTTGCCGCAACTGGGCCGAAAGAAGCCTGTCCTGAATGATCTTGACCTTATCCAAGGCCTCCTGGACTAAATCTGTACCCAAAAACCGAGCCTTTCCGGCTCAAACCATCCGACTGGAGATCGACATCGCCTACCATACAACGCCTCATAAGGAGCCATCTGAATGTTGGATTGATAGCTGTTGTTGTAGGCAAACTCTGCTAAAGGCAAAAACTGGTCCCACGAACCTCCAAAATCAATGACACAGGCTCGGAGCATATCCTCCAATATTTGAATAGTCCTCTCGGGCTGGCCGTCCATCTGAGGATGGAATGCGGTGATCAACTGAACCTGAGTGCCTAACTCCTACTGAACTGCTCTCCAGAAGTGCGAGGTGAACTGTGTACCTCAGTCCGAAATGATAGATGTCGGCACCCCATGAAGTCGAACAATCTCCCGAATGTAGATCTCAGCTAACCTCTCTGATGAATAAATGGTTGCAATAGGAATGAAATGTGCTGACTTGGTCAGCCTATAAACAATGACCCAAATAGCATCAAACTTCTTCCGAGTCATCGGAAGTCTGGTAACGAAATCCATGGTAATCCTCTCCCTCTTCCACTCGGGAAGCTCAATCCTCTGAAACAAACCATCAGGCCTCTGATGCTCATACTTGACTTGCTGACAGTTCAAACATCGAGCCACATATGCAACAATATCTTTCTTCATCTTACGCCACGAATAATGTTGCCGCAAGTCCTGATACAACTTCGCGGCGCCCGGGTGAATAGAATACCGTGAACTATGGGCCTCCGCTAAGATCAAATCTCGAATCCCATCGACATTGGGCACACAAACTCGCCCCTACAATCTCAAAACACCTCATCATCTAAGCTCACCTTCGTGGAACCTCCACACTGCATTGTGTCTCTGAGGACATACAAATGAGGATCATCAAACTGTCGATCACGGATACACTCCAATAATGAAGAACGAGCGACCGTGCAAGCTAACACTCTGCTAGGATCAGAAATGTCCAACCTCACAAATCTATTGGCCAAGGCCGGAATATCCAAAGCAAGTGGCTTCTGGCTGACCGGAACATAAGCAAGACTACCCATGATGGCGGACTTCCTACTCAATGCACCGGCCACTACATTGTCTCTCTCCGGGTGGTACAAAATAGTAACATCATAATCTTTCAACAACTCCAACCACCTCATCTGCCTCAAATTCAACTCCTTTTGCTTGAACAAGTACTGAAGGCTATTGTGATCCGTGTACACCTCACACGTCACACCATATAGATAATGCCTCCAAATATTCAAAGCGTGAATAATGGCTGCCAACTCTAAATCATGGACTGGATAGTTCTTCTTGTGGATCTTCAATTACCTCGAAGCATAAGCTATGACTCTATCGTCCTGCATCAATACTGCACCAAGCCCAATACGGGAAGCATCACAATAAACTTTATAAGGCCCTGAGCCTGTGGGAAAAACCAATATTGGTGTCGCAGTCAGAGCTGTCTTGAGCTTCTGAAATCTGTCCTCGCACTCGTCTGACCACCTGAACTGGGCACCCTTCTGGGTCAACCTGGTCATCGGGGCTGCTATTGATGAAAACGCCTCCACGAATCGACGGTAATAACCTGCTAACCCCAAGAAACTTCGAATCTCGGTCGCTGAAGCTGGTCAGGGCCAATTCTTGACTGTCTCAATCTTCTTCGGGTCCACCTGAATACCCTCTGCTGATACAACATGACCCATAAATGCAACCAAACTAAACCAAAACTCGCACTTCGAGAACTTAACATACAACTGACTATCCTTCAGAGTCTGAAGAACCAGTTTGAGGTGCTGCTCGTGCTCTTCTTGGCTGCGGGAGTACACCAGAATATCATCAATAAAGACTATCACGTACAAGTCTAGATAAGACCTGAATACTCGGTTCATCAACTCCATAAATGCTGTTGGGGCATTGGTCAACCCAAATGACATGAACAAAAACTCATAATGCCCGTACCGAGTGCGAAATGTTGTCTTAGGGACATTAGACACCCTAATTCTTAGCTGATGGTAGCCAGATCTCAAGTCTATCTTTGAAAACACATCCGCACCCTGTAGCTGGTCAAACAAATCATCAATCCTCGATAGTGGATACTTGTTCTTTATTGTCACCTTGTTCAATTACCGGTAATCAATGCACATCCTCATCGACCCATCCTTTTTCTTCACAAGTAACACCGGCGCACCCCAAGGAGAAACATTAGGCCTGATAAAACCCTTCTCTAGCAAATCCTAAAACTGGCCCTTTAACTCCTTCAACTCTGGCAGGGCCATGCGATATGGCGGAATAGAAACGGGCAATATTCCTATCGGGCGGCATACCCAGCAGGTCTGAAGGGAAAACCTCTGGGAACTCCCGAACAATAGGAACAAAGTCAGTACAAGGAACCTTTGTGCTAGAATCATGAACATATTCCAAATAAGCTAAACACCCTTTCTCTACCATGCGTCGAGCCTTAACATATGAAATAACACTGCGGGTGGCCTGACCTGGGGTCCCTCTCCACTCCAATCGGGGCAAATCTGGCAAAGCCAAGGTCATGGTCTTGGCGTGACAATCCAAGATAGTATGATACGGGGACAACTAAGCCATCCCCAATATAACATCAAAATCCACCATGTCTAAAAGCAATAAATCAACTCGGGTCTCAAAACCCTCAAATACTACTACACAGGAACGATGAACTTGGTCGACCACTATAGAATCACCCACTGGTGTAGATACATATACAGGGATACCCAAAGCATCACTAGGCACATACCATAATAGTACCTGTAAAAACATCATCGGAAGACTCAGCCTCTGGCTTGGCTGGCAAAGCATAACACCGGGGCTGGGCCCCACCTCCCTGAACCATGTCCCTAGGATGATCGGCTACTGGCTGACCTCTACCTCTGCCGGTCCGAGCTCTACCTCTACGGTCCCTACCTCCACCTCTATGATCCCTACCCCCGCCTCTGGCTGGCTGGGCGGGCTGTGGATCACCTGTTGCCTGAATCATGGGGCGAGGACCCTGCTGCTGAGAGCTGCCCAAGGCTCGAGGGCAAAACATGACAATGTGACCAGGGTCACCACAACCATAACAAGACCTCGGCTGTGCGACTTCTGGCCCTGTCGACCTGAATGTCCTCCCCTGAAGCTCTGAAGTGGGGGTGCACTGATAGGCTGCTAATCTAAATAGTACTGTTAAGAACCACCGCTAACTGGAGTACCATGAGAAACCTGGACCGCTGACTGAAAGGGCCTCGGTGAGTGACCTCTACCATAGGAATCCCTACCTCTAGACGAGGTACCACTGAACCTACCAGAATGACGAGGCCTCTTATCCGACATCTGACCACCTCCCCGTGAGAGGGCCATCTCAACTCTACGGGCCGCATTGGCCGCCTCCTGAAAGAGAATATCACTACCAACTCCCATAGCCATTTGGAGATGGATCAACTGAATCAGTCCATCAATAAATCTCTGGACTCTCTCTCGCTCTGTAGGGAGTATCAAAATCATATGGCGTGCCAAGTCAACAAATCGAGTCTCATACTATGTAACTGCCACGGAGCCCTGTTAGAGGTGCTCAAACTGCCTATGAAGTGCCTCCCGCTGAGTTACTAGGAGAAACTTCTCCAAAAATAACTCCGCGAACTGATCCCATGTCAAAGCTGAAGACCCTGCTGGTCTGGATAGGCAAAAATCCCTCCACCAAGACTTGGCGGATCCTGTAAGCCGGTAGGTGGCAAAATCGACCCCATTGGTCTCCACTATACCCATGGTCCTAAAGATCTCATGACAGCTGAATAAGAAATCCTGTGGATCCTCTGATGAGGCACCGCTGAATGTGGTGGTGAAGAGCTTGGAGAACCGATCAAGTATCCACAAAGCATCCGAAGTCATAGTCGCTACATCGCCAACCTGAGCTGTAATACCTGGCTGAGCTGCCACAGCTGGCTGAACCACTGGGATATGAGCCTGGGGAGCTACCTGCTCTGGAGTACGTGTAGCAGGAGTTTGAACCCCTCCTCCAGCCTGAGAAGTGGCTGATGCTACTGGCAGCAAACCTGCTCTAGTGATACTCTCCATAAAGCCTGCCAATCTGACTAGAGCATCCTTAAGATCTGGGGTGACCATGACAACTCCTGGGACCTAAGCTTGGCCCACTGGAGCTGCTAGGCTGGAACCTCCTCATCATAGTCAATATGAGGCTCCACCTCTGGAACTGCTGCCCGGGGCTGAGCTCTGCCTCTTCCTCGGCCTCTGCCCCTTGCAGGATCTACTGCTGAGGGCTCGGGCTGCTGCGCAGTAGAAGAGAAAGCACGTGTTCTCACCATCTGCGAAAGAACAGAGTAGAAAGACAATCAGTATATGAGAAATAGAATCGCACGACAAGAAAGAACAAAAGTAAAACCTCTCCTAACTCCGTAGCCCTTGGGGAATAAATACAGACGTCTCCGTACCGATCCCTCAGACTCTACCAAGTTTGTCCGTGAGTAGCGAGACCTATGCAACCTAGAGCTCTGATACCAACTTGTCACGACCTGAATTTCCCACCATCGGGAGTCATGATGGAGCCTACTGTTGGAGCTAGGCAAGCCAAACATATAACCCTTTGAATAACAACACAACAGTAATAACAATAATAAACCTTTAAATGAAAGCGAAAGTCTCTTATAACATAAGTAAATGAAAACCCAAAATGCAGAAGTATAGTATTTCACTACCCAAGACTGGAGTCGCTATCTCACGGACTACTAATGAATACTACAAACAAGTCTGAATAGAAGAATACACAGTATCTGTCTTAATACAATGAAAACAAACAAAAAATATGGAAATGGACTCCGGCCTGCGAACGCCAGCTAGGCTACCTCGTAGTCCCTGGACTGAAGTCAGCTCCCACTCAACGTGCTACTGCTGAGATCCAAAAGCTGCTCCGGTACTATGATCTGTGCAAAAATCATAGAAGTGTAGCATCAGCACAATCGACCCCATGTGCTGGTAAGTGCCTGGTTTAGCCCCGGCGAAATAGTGACGAGGCTAGACAGGACTACCAATCAACCTGTACAGTTCTATATATATATGTGCAATAAAAGGAAAGAATACCAAAACTAAACAGTTAAAAGGGAGGGAAACATGCTATGGGGGAGTACAATCCGGATATAAAAGTCATCAACTTAAATAAGGCACAACAATAATTAACAGAGACAAGAAATCCAACAGTTGCATGGCATCAACCTTCATGCTTTTACTCTCATCCTCACCCAAGGCAATCAAATAAAATGCACGGCATCACCCTTCGTGCTTTTCCTCACATAACTCTCACAACAATGGCACGGAATGACCCTTCGTACAATATAATCAACAATGGCACAGAATGACCCTTCGTGCATAATATAATCAACAATAGCACGGAATGTCCCGTCGTGCGAATATAATCAAACAATGACAAGGAATGACCCTTCATGCATAATATAATCAACAATGGCACGGAATGACCCTGCGTGCATAATAAAATCAACAATGGCACGGAATGACCCTTCGTGCATAATCACTCTTCCTCACCCAAATAGCAATCACAAGCAAACGGACGAGGGAAATAAGTAAAAAAAATGAGAAATGTCCCGGCAAGGGAAGAACACAATTAAACATCCAAATCCCGGTAAGGGAGTAATAACAATCACTTACATATCCCGGCAAGGGAGATAATCACATCTCTTTCCAATTCTTTCGTTTCTTACTCGATAGGATTTTATCATTTGAGCCAACGCTCCAAAGAATTCACAATTCATAATTAATCCTCAAACTTTTTACATTATGTAGAAAGTGATTAATTAGCTTGGAAGAGTCCCAAAGTATATCAAAACAAGTACCAACAAAGAGCCACGTTCATACTAGACACCGGTGTATAGATACTAGTCACCATGCCTATACACCGTACTCAATCATTTAGAAATTAACAATAAATAATACTCTAATCCTATTTCCTCAAGCCAAAGTTAGATCAAACACTTAACTCGGTCCAAAGAATAGCAATCAACTCTCCAATACCGCCTTTCCTCTACAATTCGACTCCGAAACAATGGTATCTAGGCATAATTAATTTAATAGAATCAATAAGGGCTCAACAACATAATCCCATAGCCTAGAAATGAGTTTTCTAGCATTCTTCCAAAAATACCAAAATTCGACACCAAGACCACATGGTCCAAACACGAGGCTCTGATCAAAACCTAGTCACCCATAACCTCACGAGTTCAAATATATAATTTATTTTAAGACTCGACCCGAAATTGAGGTTGAATCACCCAAAATTTTCAAAACCCTAACTCTACCAAAAACCCATAATTTCTACTTTGATTTCATGATTTAGGGCTAGGATTTCAGTAATTAATGAAGGAAATTGAAAGAAAACAAGTTAAATAATGCTTACCCAAGAAGTTTTGATGAAGAAGTGCTCTAAAATTCGCCCTAGGACTTTGGAGAAGGAAGGGTTCGTGATGTTTTTCCCGTCACTGGTTCTGTTTTTTACTTAAAAATTCGCTGGGCAAAATTGCCCTTCGCGTTCGCGGGAAAGGGGCCGCGTTCGCGAAGGGTAAACTGGGCAATACATCGGGAACGCGTGAAAGGGAACGCGAACTCGTAGAAGAAAATGCTGGGGGGGTCCAGAACTTGGCCTACGCGAACGCGTGGAACCTAACGCGAACGTGAGGAAAAGGTATGCAACATTACGCATTCGCGAGGCTATATACGCGAACGCGAAGAGTAAAAAGGGGCTGAATCCTCAGAGTCAAATGACTCTACGCGAACGCGAGGCAAGGGATGCGAACGCGATGGAGGAACCAGGGAAAGGTACGCGAACGCGAGACTAAGGCCGCGGACGCGAAGAAGGAATTACTGGGCAAAAATTGCAGAAAAATCTGCTACCAACCTAAGTGCAAAACTACCCCGAACACCTCCGAAAACACTCCCGAGCCCTAGGGGCTCCTAACCAATCACACACACTAACCCAATAATATCCTACGAACTTACTCGAGCGATCAAATCGCCAAAACAATATCAAAATCATTTACTCAAGCCTCAAAACTCATGATTTTTCTTCTAAACTTCATAAACTTTCAAACTTGGAACTCATAGTCTGAAATACGTCAAACGACGTCCGATTTAGACCAAACTTCATAGAAAGCGCTTAAACAATATATAAGACTTGTACCGGATGTCGGAACCAAAATATGAGTCCGATACCATAGTCTTTTAATCAATTTTTATTTCCAGTTTCCTTAATAATTTCAGAAAAACAATTTAACAGAAAAATTCTTTTACTCGGGTTCTAGACCTCGGATTTCGACTCCGGGAGAATGCCCGGGTCCCATATTTTTTTACGGATCCTCAGGGACTGTCAAATTACGGATCCGGATCCGTTTATCAAAAATGTTGACTGAAGTCAATTTTAACCATATTAATATAAAAATTCTTCAAATTTTTCACATATTTCACATATTTTAACATAAAAGCTTTTTGGCTACGCGTCCGGACTGCTGCACGCAAATCGAGGCAACTAAAAGTGAGGTTTTCAAGGCCTCAAAAGTGCGGAAAAAGGGAGAAATCCGATGATGACCCTTTGGGTCATCACAATTTCATATCAAATTTGTAATGCAGAAAATAATCCAATAAACTAATAATCAATCATATAATGATCACTTATCTAAACAAGAAAAAATAGATCCATCAGATTAAGTTATAGTGAACATGAAGTTATTCGTATTTGTATTGATGAAAAATAGATTGTGAGAAAAATAAAAATAGATGGTAAAATGATTGAAGAAAGCACAAACTAATTCGCATATTATATTATTAAAGGAATAAATAAATATCAATTACTACTTTTAGTAGGATTACTTCCCAAAATGATGTATAACAAAAAAAATCGCTTATCAAATTACTCAAATAAATAAATATGATTATCACACAATTTCTCAATCAAACAAAAAAAAAATATATCAAAAAAATATCTTTGAAATAAGGTTGGGTCAGGTCCTAATGGATCGAGTCAACAGATTTTAGTTGGGTCCGGTTATTGATTATTTAAGAAAGGCAAAATAGTGGTTCCGTTAAACTAAGGGCATGAATGAGCAAGTATTGGACGTATTGGGTATATCTGTGTCAAACTATTAACGATCAACATATCTGTCCTAATTCGCATAGCTCACTGGCATCTATAGCCCCTTTCCATAGAATTAATAATCGAATGTAAAGTTCTAAGATTTTTATTTGTTTGTTGGCAGGGATATTAATGTAAAGTTTGAATCAAATGACACTCGGAATAGTGGTAATATAGTCTCTACAACTCCTATCCAAAAGAGCTATATTATAATATTTTGCTTAACATGACTATAACTAGCGTTAAAGTACGTGACCGAATTATGAGTAAGCGAGACTATAATGCCCGTTATCTTCTCTTTTAACTTGATAGTATATTCATCAATTATTTCGTCTTTCTTATATACGAGATAGTTCCTAAATTGATTTTTTTTATTGTTGTAATAGGTAGAGACTTGAAGAGGGAGATATAAATATATAATTAATGGAAAAGACTTGATTTGTGGCATCATCCGAAGAGAATGGCCGAGGAAGTTAGAAGGAATAATAAATCAACTAATGATGTATTTTTAAACAACAAAATAATGCACTCTTTTCGTACTTTAAAGAATTTTTTGTTTTGTTGTCCTAGATGAGAGCCATAGGTTTCTTCTTTACGCAAATATTCAAACGTATGCTTACCTCCTGCCATCATCCACAATTCCACATCTCCTACATAGTTATACCAACAATCTCCTTGATTATTCTTTTATTAAATGACCAAATATTAAAATTTTGATTTGGACAGTATCAATCAAACCATGCTCATTGATTATTTTTTAAAATTTAATTTGAAACTCTTTCATAAATAATTGACTTAAAAATCTCGTGCAACGCACGAATGTAAAAATTAGTATATATATATATATATATATATATATATATATATATATATATATATNGCTCTTCGTTGTCCTGCTTCCCAGGGTAAATTTGTAAATTCCTTCTATTAAACTTTGCTCTTCATCCATATCTATATTATTATAAAAGCATGAAGCTCTTAACTTAAAAGTTAAATTGCTAAAATGCCCTTCTTAACAACCTAACTACATGAATTAAAAATAGAAAACACTAGGCTTAACATCTGAAAGACTGAAACCCACCGTTTCAAATTGGATACGTTGCTCTAGAAGGAAGGTGAGATGTATTCCTTGAGAAAAGTTCCATACACTTAAAGTGCTGTCAGTGATTCGAATATGGACTTCCATACCTTAAGGGACACACCCGACTAATATGTGTAACGTCCTGATCAGTTATTTTACTATTTAGAACCTCGTTCCCGTAAATAAAATTTTTTGCACTTGCTTTAGCTGGTTTATGACTTGCGAGGGCGGTTGGTTCGGAAGTTAGAAGAGTTTTGAGTAAGAATATATCCATTTGCTTCTTTGAGATTCTCTTAAAAGGCCAAGTTTGACTTCGGTCAACTTTCTTGGGAAACGGACTCGGATTCATAATTTGACAGTCCCATAGGGTCCGCGAGAAAATATGGGACCTGAGCGTATGCCCGGAATCGAATTCCGAGGTCCCTAGCCCGAGTAATGAATTTTTCTGTGAAATTGTTAAATTGAAGTTTTAAAGAATTAAATAAACTAAGTATTCATTGATTTCCTAGGTATCAGGCTCGGATTTTTGTTCTGAAACTTGGTACAGGTCCCAAATACTGTATAAGACTTACCCGTAAAATATGGCGTCAATCCGAGTAGTTTAAGGACGTTTTGACCCGTGAGAAGAAAATTAAGAACTCGAATTTCAATGGTTTGGTTCATTTGGTTTTGGGGTTTGATTCCTCGGTTTAGCGTTGTTTTGAGTATTTCGAGGGTTCGAGTAGGTCCGCCTCGTGATTTCAGACTTGTCAGTATGTTCGAGTGGGGCTCGGGGGCCCTGAGCGTCAAATGGTCGAGGCTCGAGTGAAGTTAGAAAGTTGAAAAAGGCTGAAGGATGTTGCTTCTGTCATAACCACATCTGCGGTTCTAGGACCGTAGATGCGGTCAACTGATCGCAGAAGCGGCCCAGGGCAGGCCCAAGGGAAATCACATAAGCGGCCCAGGAACCGCATAAGCGGTTCCGCAAGCGTCTTTCAGACCGCAGATGCGGTCCAGCCTCCCTTAGCCCAGAGCCGCAGATGCGGTCCCCAAGCCGCAGAAGTGAAAATCGCTGGGCAGTGAACTCTTTTAATTCGAGCTCAAGTGCATTTCACATTCTTCTCCACACTTGGACAATTTTGGGGCTCCCAAAGAGAGAGTTTCCAAGTGTGGACAATTTTGGGGCTCCCAAAGAGAGAGTTTCCACATATCATCACAAGGTAAGTAATTTTCACTCCCCCTTAGTTTAAAATT
Organism: Nicotiana glauca; assembly: GCA_026770625.1. Lineage (NCBI taxonomy): Eukaryota > Viridiplantae > Streptophyta > Magnoliopsida > Solanales > Solanaceae > Nicotiana > Nicotiana glauca. The sequence goes on from MU740420.1 coordinate 34,000, forward strand.
TTAAATACATGAACATTAGGTAGATTAAACACTAAAAACTAAATAAAATCAAGGGTTAGAGCTAGACCTAGGGTTTTAATAAAACTAAGATTTAATCATGTAATTTACCATGTAATGAACTAGAAATCATATATTATTGATCCTTAGGACAGAGAAAAACTTCCTTCGAAAAATCTAAGAATCCGGGCACGTGGGCCCGGGGTCGGAATTTAGGAAACTTGTGTTAATGGTTGGGGAATTTTTTAAATAGCTAGGATTTTATCTTGTGAGGTTATATTAATTAGTTCTTACTTCGTTTAGTTAGTTTGGGATTGTTCGGCTTCGAATTGAGGACTTGGACTCGTTCTTGGAAATTGGAAGTGCACTTTGGAGCAAGGTGAGTCTCCTTTCTAACCTTGTAAGAGGGAAAATGCCCACATAGGTATAATAAATGACTAAATTGCTTTTATATGCAGGGGCTACGCACGTACCAGGTGACAAGAGTCTGTGCTTAGCAACTATATGACAGTCCGGGTAGTCTAGGACCCTAAAGCATGCTATATTTGGAATATCTGTAATCTTGTTGGCTATTGAATTGCTTAGATCCTAACGAGTTTGAAACTGTAATTCTAAAAGGATTTAACTTCATTTTCTTAAATTATTAAACGAGAATTGACTTGTACTTGGAAGAACATGTATTTCTATGTGTACCTGCATCGCATGTATGATTCGCGAGCAGAGTAATTGTTTATTTACATTTTTACCGCGTCGCACGTATGATTCGCGAGCGAGGTAATAGATGTATCTATGGTTCGAGTCGTTCAACCCTCGGCAGTGCACATTTACTTTTTTGTTGGATCGGGATGTACGTACCTCGGTGGTTATTTGCGCATGAGTTATCTAGCTTTCTATTTATGGTTAAAACTTCAGAATTGTTTAAATATTTATATATGAATGAACACTCTTTATGGAAGGTTAAAGGAAGAATTTCTATTTCATACTTGGTAATTTTATGACTTGAGTTATACCTGCTTATTATAAATTATTCTCATTATTTATTGACCTTCATAAGTGTTAAGTCGACCTCTCGTCTCTACTTCTTCGAGATTAGATGGGATACTTACTGGGTACATGTTGTTTATGTACACATACTACGCTTCTGTACTTAAATGTACAGGATCTGAGGCAGGTGGATCTGAATACTACTCTAGTACGTATAAATGAGCACCCTTGGGACTTCTACGGTGAGCTGCTTCTCTTTCATGCCGATCCGCAACCGAAGAAGTCTTTCTTTGTACTTTTATTTCTGTCTATTCTGATTCAGACAGTAGGATAGTATATTATTCTTTTGTGTATATTCTACTAGTCGCTCGTAGCTTGTGACACCAGGTTCTGGCATACACGTTAGTAGACATTTATTTTTTAGTTGTTTAATCATTATGATACATTATTGGTCACTTCTGGTCTTATCTTAAATTTGAAAATCCGTTACACTTAGTTTTGGTAAGAGTAAAAATGAGAACTCAATTATATTTCCGCATTGGCTGGCCTGACAATGGTGTCTGGCGCCATCATGACCTATTATGGAAAGTGGGTCGTGACAACTTGGTATCAGAGCACTAGTTTCACGAAGGTCTTACAAGTTATGGGAAAACCTTATAGAGTCTTGTAGATCGGTACGGATACATCTGTATTTATCTTTGAGAGGCTATAGGGTATTAGGAAAGACTACTCTTTATTCATTTTCAATCGTGCAGTGGTCAGTGTACTAAATTTTCTCTTCTATTCTCTCACGGATGGTAAGGACTCGTACCGCCGACGTTCCGGATCCGGGAGGAGCTGCTTCCCCTATTGCTAGAGGCCGAGGTAGAGGCCGGGGGAGGGCACCGGCCCGTGGTAGGGGACGAGGGCGTCCTAGAGCCATTCCAGTTGCACCACCAGTAGATCCTGTGAGGGATCCGATCATCGAAGAGCAGGGCGAGGTTCCCGCAGCTGAGCCTACCCCGGTTGATTTCATGACAGCGCCAGAATTTCAGGAGGTCATGGGCCTCATGCTTCGGTTCATGGATACTATGACTCAGGCTGGTTTATTTCCAACAGATCCAGCTACCTCACAGGCAGGAGGGGGAGCACAGACCCCTACTGCTCAGGCTCCATGTCATACAGCCGCAGTTTATCAGACTCCGGGTGCACTACCCGTAGATGGGGTTCAGCCAGTTGCTGCAGTGGCGCCCCAGCCCAGGCCAGCGGTGGATGGTAATCCACAGAAGTTACTAGACAGATGGACTAGACTTCACCCTCCAGTCTTCGGGGGTGAACGTCATGAGGATGCCCAGGACTTTATTGACAGGTGCAAGGACAGACTACACAACATGAGGATATTGGAGTCGCATGGAGTCGACTTCACTACTTTTTAGCTTGAGGACAGGGCCCGCAGATGGTGGCAGTCCTATGCACATAGCAGGCCAACAGATTCTCCTCCCCTCACCTGGGGTCAGTTCACTCAGTTATTCCTTGATCGGTACATTCCACCCTCTGAAAGGGAAGATCTGCGTCATCAGTTTGAGCATCTAGAGCAGGGTCAGATGTCAGTGACTAATTATGAGGCGAGGTTCTCGGAGCTGTACCGCCATGCACTCATGATACTTCCCATAGAGACAGAGAGAGTGCGGAGGTTTGTTGCGGGTTTACACCCCACTATCCGATCTAGTATTGCCCGAAAGGTAGAGATGGGCACAGGGTACCAGCTAATGATTGAGATTGCCCGCAGGACTAAGGGCTACCGTCTGAGAGGTAGAGAGCAGATGCAGGATAACAAGAGGGCCAGATTCTCCGGAGAGTTTAGAGGTTCCCCAACTAGGGGTAGAGGTCAGTTCGGGAGGGGTCTGCCCAGCAGGCCTCCATACTCAGCACCACCACCCCCTTCTCGAGGTGCCCTAGTGAGGCCTTATTTTAGTGTGATGCCGGAGAGTTCTTATCACCCACCAGCCATTCAGGGTCCTTCCATCGGGTATTCCTGTTATTAGAGTTCTTCCAGTGCTCACTCCAGCGCCACACCAGAGAGTTCGTATCGCCTACCAGCCATCCAGGGGTCTTCTAGTGGGTATTCAGGTCAGCAGGCTCAGACTTTAGGGCATCTGGATATGGTGCCGAGAGGATATTACGAATGTGGAGATCCAGGTCATACAAAAGAGGACTTGTCCCAGACTTCGAGGCAAGGCGGTGCAGCAGGTTCAGCAGGTTCAGCAGTCCATGGTTCCAGCACCAGCTGCCCAGCCATCTAGAGGTGGAGGGCAGACTGGTAGAGGTCGTCCCAGGGGTGGAGGCCAGACGGGGAGAGGTCAGCCAGCTACTACTCAGTCAGGTGGAGGCCATACAGCTAGTGCTCTGGCTAGATTCTATGCTCTTCCAGCCAGGCCAGATGCATTGGCCTCAGATGCCGTCATCACAGGTATTATTTCAGTCAGCGATAGGGAGGCACCGGTATTATTTGATCCAGGGTTTACTGATTCATATGTATCATCTCTATTTGCTCGTTTCCTGTTTATTTCTCCTGAGCCTTTGGGTGTTCCTGGTCATGTGTCCACTCCCATGGGTGATTATGTGGTTGTGGATCGGATCTACCGGTCTTGTGTGGTTACCTTCTGTGGGTACGAGACTAGAGCGGATCTTCTTTTGCTCGATATGATTGATTTTGAGATCATCCTGGGCATGGATTGGCTATCTCCATATCACGCCATCCTTTATTGCCATGCCAAGACTATTTCACTAGCGATGCCAGGATTGCCGAGATTGGAGTGGAAGGGTTCCACGGTTGATATGCCTAGCAGGGTTATTTCTTTCCTGAAGGCTCAGTGCATGGTTGAGAAAGGGGTGTTTGGCTTATTTGGATTATGTCCGAGACACCGTTGCAGATTCTCCGACGATTGATTCAGTGCCAGTAGTCTGAGAGTTCGCTGATGTTTTTCCTTCTGATGTTCCTGGGATGCCTCCGGATCGTGATATTGATTTCGGTATTAATTTGGCTCCAGTCACTCAGCCTATATCTATCCCACCGTACCGTATGGCTCCCAAGGAGCTGAAGGAGCAGTTGGAGGAGTTGTTAGCAAAGGGGTTTGTTAGGCCCAGTGTATCGCCTTGGGGTGCGCTAGTGTTGTTTGTGAAGAAGAAGGATGGGACTATGCGGATGTGCATTGATTACCGCCAGTTGAACAAAGTCACCATCAAGAACAAGTATCCATTATCCCGTATTGACGATTTGTTTGACCAGTTGCAGGGTGCTAGGGTGTTCTCTAAGATTGATTTGAGGTCAGGGTATCATTAGCTGAAGATTCGGGATTCAGATGTTCCGAAGACTGCATTCAGGATTAGATATGGCCACTATGAGTTCCTGGTGATGTCATTTGGCTTGACTAATGCCCCATCAGCATTTATGGATTTGATGAAAAGGGTGTTCAGGCCTTATATTGATTCCTTTATTATCGTTTTCATTGATGACATCTTGATATACTCACGTAGCCTCGGGGAGCACGGGCATCATTTGAGAGTAGTGCTTCATACTTTGCGAGAGCAGAAGCTTTATGCTAAGTTCTCCAAGTGTGAGTTTTGGCTAGATTCAGTGGCATTCTTGGGGCATGTAGTGTCAGGAGTGGGTATTAAAGTGGATCCCAAGAAAATTGAGGCAGTTCAGAGTTGGCCACGTCCTACTTCAGTGACCGAGATCAGGAGTTTCCTGGGGTTAGCAGGTTACTATCGGCGATTTGTGCAGGGCTTTTCATCTATTGCATCACCTCTAACTAGATTGACCCAAAAGGGTGCTCCATTCCATTGGTCCGATGATTGTGAGGAGAGCTTCCAGAATCTCAAGATGGCCTTGACTACGACACCAGTTCTTGTATTGCCTTCCAATTCAGGGATGTATATGGTATATTGCGATGCTTCCCGCGTTGGCTTGGGATGCGTATTGATGCAGGGGGGATGAGTTATTGCATATGCTTCACATCATCTGAAGGTTCATGAGAAGAATTACCTTGTGCACGATCTAGAGTTGGCGGGATTGTTCATGCTCTCAAGATATAGAGGCATTATTTGTATGGGCTGTCATGTGAGGTTTACACCGACCATCGCAGCTTGCAGCATTTCTTCAAGCAGAGAGATCTTAATTTGAGGCAGCGCAGTTGGCTTGAGTTACTAAAGGATTATGACATTACCATTCTTATCATCTAGGTAAGGCGAATGTGGTCGCAGATGCCTTGAGCAGAAGGCGGAGAGTATGGGTAGCTTGGCATTCATTCCTTCTGAGGAGAGACCAATAGCTTTGGACATTCAGTCCTTGGATAACAGACTGGTGAGATTGGACATTTCGGAGCCCAGCCGAGTTCTAGCATGTGTGGTTGCTCAGTCTTTGTTATTGGGGCAGATTAAGACCTGGCAGTTTGATGATCCACATTTGGAGGTTCTTAGAGAGACGGTAATTTAAGAAGGTGCCAAGGAGATTTCTATTGGCGAGGATGGTGTGTTACGTCTTCAGGTCCGTGTATATGTTCCTAATGTTGATGGCTTGAGGGAGAGGATTCTAGAGAAGGCCCACAGTTCGAGGTACTCCATTTATCCGGGTGCCACGAAGATGTATCGTGACTTGAGAAAAAATTACTGGTGGCGGAGGAGGAAGAAGGACATCATGGAGTATGTAACTAGATGTTTGAATTGCCAGCAGGTCAAATATGAGCACCAGAGGCCAGGTGGCCTACTCCAGCAGATGCCCATTCCAGAGTGGAAGTGGGAGCGCATCACCATGGATTTCGTGGTTGGGTTGCCGCGGACTTTGCCGAAGGTTAACTCAGTATGGGTTATTGTGGATAGGTTGACCAAGTCGACCCACTTCATTCCAGTGGCGACTACTTACACAACGGAGAGATATGCTCAGATTTATATTTTGGAGATAGTTAGATTGCATGGTGTGCCGGTTTCAATCATATCAAACAGAGGCCTCAGCTCACTTCCTATTTCTGGAGAGTTCTTCCGAGTGAGTTGGGGACCCGCGTAGAGCTTAGCACGACATTCGATCCTCAGACCGACGGGCAGTCAGAGCGGACAGTTCAGATTTTGGAGGATATGCTTAGAGCATGTGTGATTGACTTTGGAGGGCATTGGGATCAGTTCTTGCCTTTAGCGGAGTTTGCATACAATAACAGCTATCAGTCCAGCATAGAGATGGCCCTGTATGAGGCTTTATATGGTTGGCGATGTCGTTCTCCTATCGGGTGGTTTGAGCCTGGTGAGGCTAAGTTACTTGTACAGATTTGGTACAGGATGCCTTGGATAAGGTAAACTTGATTCAAGAGAGGCTCCACACAGCTCAGTCTAGATAGAAGAGTTACACAGATCAAAAGGCGCGTGATGTATCATTCATGATAGGCAAGAAGGTTATTTTGAAAGTCTCTCCAATGAAAGGCATTATGAGGTTCGGGAAGAAGGGCAAGCTAAGCCCAAGGTTTATTGGTCCCTTCGAGGTGTTGTGGTGAGTTGGAGAGGTTGCCTATGAGCTTGCTTTACCTCCCAGTTTATCGGGAGTTCATCCAGTTTTCATGTATCGATGCTTCGGAAGTATCATGCCGACCTATCACATGTGTTGGACCTTAGTACCATTCAGCTAGATGAGATCTTGGGCTACGAGGAGGAGCCAGTTTCCATTATTGGCAGACCAGATCGCCAGTTGAGGTCCAAGAGGATTTATACGGTGAGGGTCCAGTGGAAGGGCCAACCGGTTGAGGAGGCGACCTAGGAGTCCGAGGAGGACATACGGAGCAGATATCCCCACTTATTCAGCAGTCCAGGTACTTTTCTATGTCTGTTCGAGGACGAACGTTTGTTTAAGAGATGGAGAATATAACGACCCGACTGGTCGGTTTACTGTTTAGAACCTCGTTCCCCTAAATAAAACTTTTCGTACTTGCTTTAGCTGGTTTATGACTTGCGGGGGTGATTGGTTCGGAAGTTAGAAGAGTTTTGAGTAAGAATATATCCATTTGCTTCTTTGAATTAAAAGGCCAAGTTTGACTTCGGTTAACTTTCTTGGGAAACGGACCCGAATTCGTGATATGACGGTCCTGCAGGGTCCGTGGGAAAATATGGGACCTGGGCGTATGCCCGAAATCGAATTTCGAGGTCCAGTCCGAGTAATGAATTTTTCTGTAAAATTATTAAATTTAAGTTTTAAAGAATTAAATAAACTAAGTATTCATTGATTTCCTAGGTATCGGGCTCGGATTTTGGTTCCGAAACTTGGTACAAGTTTGAAATATTGGTTAAGACTTACACGTAAAATTTGGCGTCAATCCGAGTAGTTTAAGGACGTTTTGACCCGTGAGAAGAAAATTAAGAACTTGAAGTTCAATGATTTGGTTCATTTGGTTTTGGGGTTTGATTCCTCGGTTTAGCATTGTTTTGAGTGTTTCGACAATTCGAGTAGGTCCACCTCGTAATTTCAGACTTGTCAGTATGTTCGAGCGGGGCTCGGGAGCCCTGAGCATCAAATGGTCGAGGCTCGAATGAATTTAGAAAGTTGAAAAAGGCTGCTGCTTCTGTCATAATCGCATCTGCGGTTCTAGGACCGCAGATGCGGTCAGCTGATCGCAAAAACGGCCCAGGGAAGGCCCAAGGAAAACCGTAGAAGCTGCCCAGGAACCGCATAAGCGGTTCCGCAGAAGCGTCTTTCATACCGCAGATGCGGTCCAGCCTCCCTTAGCCCAGAGCCGCAGATGCGGCCCGGAAATCGCTGGGCAGTGAACTCTTTTAATTCGAGCTCAAGTGTATTTATTTCACATTCTTCTCCAGAATTGGGCGATTTTGGGACTCCCAAAGAGAGAGTTTCTATATATCATCACAAGGTAAGTAATTTCCACTCCCCCTTAGTTTAAATACATGAACATTAGGTAGATTAAACACTAAAAACTAAGTAAAATCAAGGGTTAGAGCTAGACCTAGGGTTTTAATAAAATTAAGATTTAATCATGTAATTTACCATTTAGTGAACTAGAAATCATATATTATTGATCCTTAGGACATAGAGAACAACTTCCTTCGAAAAATCTAAGAATTGGGGCACGTGGGATCGGGGTCGGAATTTAGGAAACTTGTGTTAATGGTTGGGGAATTTCTTAAATAGCTAGCATTTGATCTTGTGAGGTTATATTAATTTGTTCTTACTTCGTTTAATTAGTTTGAGATTGTTCGGCTTCGAATTGAGGACTTGGACTCGTTCTTGGAAATTGGAAGTGCACTTTGGAGCAAGGTGAGTCTCCTTTCTAACCTTGTAAGAGGGGAAATGTCCCCATAGGTATAATAAATGACTAAATTACTTTTATATGCAGGGGCTACGTACGTACCAGGTGACGAGAGCCTGTGCGTAGCGACTATATGACAGTCCGGGTAGTCTAGGACCCTAAAGCATGTTATATTTAGAATATCTGTAATCTTGTTGGCTGTTGAATTGCTTAGATCCTAACGAGTTGGAAACTGGAATTCTAAAAGGATTTAACTTCATTTTCTTAAATTATTAAACGAGAATTGACTTGTACTTGGAAGAACATGTATTTCTATGTGTACCTATGTCGCATGTATGATTCGCGAGCAGGGTGATTGTTTATTTATATTTTTACCGCGTCGCATGTATGATTCGCGAGCGGGGTAATAGATGCATCTATGGTGCGAGTCGTTCAATCCTCGGTAGTGCACATTTACTTTTCTGTTGGATCGGACCGTACGTACCTCGATGGTTATTACGCATGAGTTATCTAGCTTTCTACCTGTGGTTAAAACTTCAGAATTGTTTAAATATTTATATATGAATGAACACTCTTTATGGAAGGTTAAAGGAAGAATTTCTATTTCATACTTGGTAATTTTATGACTTGAGTTATACCTGCTTATTATAAATTATTCTCATTATTTCTTGACCTTAGTAAGTATCAAGTCAACCTCTCGTCTCTACTTCTTCGAGATTAGACGGGATACTTACTGGGTACATGTTGTTTATGTACTCATGTTACGCTTCTGTGCTTAAATGTACAGGATCTGAGGCAGGTGGATCTAGATACTACTCTGGTACGCATCAGTGAGCACCCTTGGGACTTCTACGGTGAGTTGTTTCTCTTTCATGCCGATCCACAGCCGAAGAAGTCTTTCTTTTTACTTTTGTTTCTGTCTATTTCTGATTCAGACAGTAGGATAGTATATTATTCTTTTGTGTATATTCTACTAGTCGCCCGTAGCTTGTGACACCAGGTTCTGGCACACACGTTAGTAGATATTTATTTTTCGGTTGTTTAATCATTATGATATATTATTGGTCACTTCTGGTCTTATCTTAAATTTGAAAATCCGTTACACTTAATTTTGGTAAGAGTAAAAATGAGAACTTAATTATATTTCCGTGTTGGCTGACCTGATAATGGTGTCGGGCGCCATCATGTCCTATTATGGAAAGTGGGTCGTGACAATATGACTCATCAACAAATTTCAGAATTTGTTAATTCATCTTTGACAGGTATTCTTCTCTTACTCTGTGTCTTCTCTGTCATTAAATTGCGAATGCATCGAGTCTCAAGTGTTTAATTCAAAAACGGTGTTAAAGTTCGAAAATGAATGATTAAAGTATTAACAAAACTTTTTTTTATGTTTTTGAGTTCGGCGTTCATTAAATTTTAATAAATGAGGAAAGGAAACTACCGATGCATTTGTTCTCTTTACTCTTGATACCCTACTAATATCGCATAGTGTAGAATTATTGCTCTTGTATTTTACAAATGATAATTGTTTAAGATAAGTCATACATTGAGGATGGTTGTCGCGATTTTAATTTTACTCCACCTTGTTGATTTATTACTTAAAAAAAGTAAAGAAGAAATGGTTCATTGGGTTGGGTCTTGTGCTGATTTAGTTCTTCTGACACAACAACATTAATGAAACAAGCAAAAATGGGAAACTAATAAAAGGAGGAAATTAATTTAGACATTTTTATAATATAATTTTGCAACAAATACAACTTAAGTATTTCAAATTTAGACATTTAATCTCGAAATAATATGGATCCTACATAATGTCCTTAACTAAGTTAATTAAAATAAANAGCTTCTATGGTTTGTTTTCTGTTCTGTAGCCTGTATTCCTTTCTAAATATTACCAATTTTATTTTTTTAATAGACAAAAATGAAAGTAAATTCAAAAGAAAAAGGAAAAAAACCATAGATCTTAATTTCTTTTCGGAAGTACTTCTTACTTTTTTTGCGTTTTTATTATCCGCCTGTGACGACCGGGCCCGTCGTCACGTGATTTACCGCCCGTTTTCCCTTTATTGTGTTGCTCTATGTTTCTATTCAGTATTAGAGTCTCTCGGGTGTAATTGAATTGGTTCTAGTTGAAAATAAGGCATATAGCCTATTAGAAAAGAGTTTGTTTCAGAAAAGTCAACTGAAAGTTGACTATGTGGTTAGAGGGCTTGGATGTGAATTCCGGTGGTTCGATTAGCTTCGGGAGGTGATTTTTGACTTAGGAGTGCGATCGGAATTGAATTTGGAGGTCCGGTGTAGAAATAGGCTTGAATTGGCAAAGTTGGAATTTTGGCGGAATCCGGTTGATAGGTGAGATTTTTATCCGGGAGTCGGAATGGAATTCCGAGAGTTGCAGTAGCTGCGTTAGGTGATTTTGGATATGTCTGCAAATTTTCAGGTCATTCGGACATCGTTTCGTTGGATTTTTGATTGAATGTTGGTTTCGGAAGTTATAGTTGAAACTTAGGCTTGAATCCGCCTTGATTTGATGATTTTCGTGTTTAAGGATGTGTTTTTATGATTGGAACAAGTTCATATGATATTTTGGAGTATGGTGATGGTTTTGGTTGAGGTCCCTGGGCCTCGGGGTGATTTCGAGGGTTCAAACGGATCATTTTTGGTTGGCTAAGAGATTAGATTTGCTGTCATAAATGTTGCAGGTTTTAGTTCATCGCGTTCGCGTAGTGGTGGACGCGAACGCATAGAGGAAACTTGGGAGCCTGGGTGTTATGTCTTCGCGTTCGCGATAATGTTGATGCGAACGCGTAGTAGTAAGTTCAGAAGGTCCGCGTTCGCGTGTGGAGTTTCGCATTCACGAAGGAGGAATTTGGGGACCAGTGATTTTTGTTATACGCGATCGCGTGAGGATGGCCGCGTTCGCGTGGGGTCAAGTCATTATGCATCGCGTTCGCGTGGGGAATGTCGCGTTCGCGTAGTGGAAGGAAACTGAGCATCGCGTTCGTGTGGCCAAGGGTCGCGTTCGCGTAAGAGGATTTTGAATTATTAAAATGTTGGTCATCGCGTTCGCGTGGGTTGTGTCGCGAACGCGATGAAGAAAAGCCTGGGCGGACAGAAGGGTTTTATAGCATAACATCCGCGAACAAAAAACCCATTTCCACCATTGTTGAGCACATTTTGGAGCTATTGGACGAGGGAGTAAG
>MDKF010374666.1:0-11421 GCA_026770625.1 Nicotiana glauca
TCTCACATGAGTCACAATTTATTGTAACAAAAATTATTTATTTTGATTTTGGAATTCTTTACTTGGGGTAAAAATCACGTGCTCACAACTGCATTTATGGTTTGCGGTTCGCATTGCAGAATTGTGACTGCATTTTGCATCGCATTTTCTTCCTTCGGTAGGCTTGATGTTTAGTTTACGATTTTGGTGTAAAATATGTGGCTCGCATGTGGGTTTTGCAATAGCATTTCCACAATTGTGATGCCTTTTTGCTCTTTTCTTGTCTTTTTGATGATTTTTGCTTTTATTTCTATGCTCTTGGGTCCTTAGACCTCATGTACTGCAAAAATACTAAAATTGCTTAAGTAAAGGACATAATTGCATTCAATACAAGCTAAAATCTAAGCAATTTGTATTGAAATATGCCGAAGTTCTCCGGTACATCAACACCCCCAACTTAAACTTTTGCTTGTCCTCAGGGAACTTCAAACAACACTATCCTATTCTAGACTCCATTTACAAGACATGAAACAATATGACCATGGATGGTGTTTGTTATTAGTACTTCAAACATGCATCTTCGATTGTTTTACCCTTCCTAAACCATGAATATATACAAGGAAAACTAATTAACTTGTGAAACTTTGAGCCTCAGACAATGTGACAACATGCTACCCTCACCTGAGTGCACTTGCATTTGACTCAAAAACTCAACTTTTGTTCAACATCACAGTTCATGTGCCCTCGCTAGAAAGAAAGTCTCAAAATTACAATATTTACAGTGACAACAAAAAGGGATGAATTCACAAATACACTCACTCTCATAAAAGAGTTTCAACTATTACAACATATCATACCATAGGCTTGCCCTTATTCTAATTCACCGCTTAATTATAAGAATGATCGGTTGGAGATCCCATAAGGGCTTTTTAAGCTTGTAATGTAGGTTTAGGGAAGGGTCGGATAAGCATTTGGATACAAGTGACTTCATCCTCCTTGAACACTACTCACATTTTCCATTCTTTTCGCGCTTTGTTTCTCTTCAACGTACATAGCCTCATTGACATCTAGTTCCTATTATAGAAACACTATAAATACCTCTTTAATTTTCTTTAAGACTCCATACTTTATATACATACAAATACCTCTTTTTTAAAAAAATCTATGAAAGGTTATATGCTATATACAGACACCATGCTTGAGACTAGACACTTACACCAAATCGGTCAATATGTTTCATTCTACTGTCCTGGTTCTACTATTACACCCTTGGAAAAGAACCCGGCGAAGAAAAACCAAGGGGAATTCATTACTAATTACTAAAGATGGATAACTATCTAATTTTTTTATATATGCACACGGATAACATAATTACTATAACACAAAAACATCAATATGTAAAACAGTTGCCAAAGTAATTCAAGTATTATATTCACAACAAAGGGTATATACAAGGTTACCATCCACCCCCAACCAACAACATGCATTGTCCCCAATGCATAAGAACATAGAGTAGAGATAAAGGGGCTCTCTAAGTCGCACTAAGCGCAATGGGAGTCGGTAGTCGGCTGAGTGATAGTCTGATGCTGAAGCTGGGACCGATGAAATCTCGGCCTCAGGTGTGACCTCCACTGATGGAGGAGGAATCTCTGGCTGGTCCAGAACTAGAGCTGGGAATTGTGAGCTGCTAGTCTCTGCCACTGATGGCTGAGTAGCTGATGGATCTGCAGGGGCGACCAAATATTCTAACAAATGTTTTATCGTTATCTGAAGTTCTACTTGCTCCACTTCCTCAATTGTTGGAGCAACAATCTGCTTGCCCTTCTCCTGAGGGCCACCATCTTCCGAGGACCATGAATCATTCTCTTCCTCCATGTCGTTTGCCTCCTCACCCTCAGGCTATGAAAGAACGTCCGGAGGTCTCCTCATCCTAAGTATCAATACGTATAGGAGGAGCTGGAGGCTGGGAAGCCCCGACAGTCTGAGGTTCAGTGTCTGCCATCACAGTCGAGAAATCGAGACCCAAGTCTGGTGCTATTGTGTCTGCTCCCTGCTCACCATCCTGGGGCAGGAGGGATGATAGATCAAGCTCCAACGTCTGCATCTTATGGTGCTCGGTCTTCATATAAGCAACCTCCTCCTTGAGCTTAGGCAACCCACTAACCTCACCACGCTCTATCTTCTGAACCCTTAACTCAAGTTGCTGCAAGCTATCACCATATATTGTTTGTTGTCATTGGAGAGCTGTCACTGAGGATTGTATATGAGTTATGGCTTGTTTGATGAGGTTGGGGAAGGTCTTCAAAATGTGGTGTACTTTGGCATTGGCATGTTGAGCAAGGAGACCATGCTTCGAGATGACTGGCAGTGTAGCAGAGGGCTGAACAGTGGTGGACTGAGAGGAAGGCTACAAAGTAGAAGTGGATGTGATTGTAACCTGAAGAGTCAATGGCGTATGGTAGTCGGAGGGCTCTGTATCAATTGAATCTTGAATCTGAACCTGTGGTGGGGCAGCAACATCACTAATACGTGTGATATCAATGTCCCTCGTCTCCTTCCCGGTTTTATCAGAGTGTTGCATGAGAGGGACCTTGATAGCTTTACAGAGAGTTGTGATCAGGCAAGGGAATGGAAGCGAAGTGGCATGCTGCTTTGCCCGGATCCCTATTTCTTTGAAGATTAGAGATCCCACATCAATCTTGACACCTGCCATGATAAATGCAATAAGAAAAGCTTTCCCAATGGCTATGTCAGTCTCGTTCCGAGAAGATATCAATCGAGAGCTAACAAAGCTGAGCCAGTATCGACCGTCTCTTGTAAGATCTTCCTTGTATATCTTACCTCCAGGGTTGGTCCAAGAACGGGTTCCCTTTGCTATCGCCGAAGAAATCCACCCACACTCATTCTCCCTATTTTCATATTTGGCATCGTACTCAGTGGTGCCTCCTCTCCTGCTAGGGAAGTACAATTCATTAATGGCATCACTATTGCAAAACACACACTTCTCACGAACAAGGATAGTGCCAATAAAATTTTTGTTGCATTTGTGGTGCGCAGCCCTAGAGGCTCCATATGATGCATAAAATTCACATACAAGGGTTTCATTATACTCAGTGGGTGGCTTAGTGAAGCAATCTCATTTTCCTGCTTTTATGTTCTCTAGGAGATGGGGGTACTATTCTTTTAGCCCGTTCAAGCTCAATTGCTTTTCGTATAGGATCTTTCGCTTGGTGAGTCCTTCTCTGTATAGTTTGCTAGATCCCTCAACCCAAAATTGGAGGTAGAAGTCTTCTCCATGTTTCCTTCTTAATTCAGCCTCTAAATTATCTGAGGGCCTGATATGCGATCAAAATACGGACTGCATTTGGGTTTAGCGGGATGCATATGTCACGCCCCAAAATTCGAGGAGCGCGACCGGCACTCAACCGAGTAAACCCGACTGAGCAAGCCTGATAGGTTTCATAAATATACATCATTAATTAAATTTTATAAACAAGTCCTTACTGATTTCATTTCACTTCCATTAGAAACTTTGTTAATAATTATCAAAATATTACAAGTTTTTATAAATCTTTGTAAAACATCAATATTTCCACTTTAATTCCCTATACCAAACACCACCCATAACTTGTCTGCGGAGCCTCTAAATATAACTGAAGAATAATATGAAAATGCCGGTAACAAGGCTCCGGCTATACCTCTAAATACAAAGTACATGATAAACAATCGTACAGGACCCCGAAATAAAGTGGGGCTCACCAAATCAACTGAAAGAAAGATGTGTCACTGGCTGCAACCAACACTACCTGCTATGGAACTACCTACAATCATAACACGAATGTAGCGCCCCCGGCAATAGGGACGTTAGTGCCATTGAATAGCACTAGTATGGATAACTAAACACCATCCAATTAAAAAGAACTATCAAACAACAATAAATAAGTCATAAAGGTAATTCAAAAGCTTTAACAATCACCACATCATCAAATCAAAGGATCATATGACTTTCGCATAATTCCCATAGCTTTAGATTGGGAACTAAAAGAATTTTACAATTTTCAAATTATGTTTCCATAATCTTTAGTTTGGGGCATTCCACACAATTCATCATTTGTTTCCAATACCACCGCTATCATGAGCGGAGTCCGATCTCGACCCGATCGGCTAGGTCACCTCACTCGAGGCATATATTTCAATCACAATATCATCTTTCCTTTTCATTTCCGAAATTCATTCATAATACCACTGCTTTCTTGAGCGGAGTCCGATCACGGCCGATCGGCTAAGCCGTCTCCCGGAGACATACCATTATTTCATTTACACTTTCCAGTTTCAATCATCAATATATTGCCACCATGTGTATATATATCATGGCGTTCGATCACGGCCGATCGGCTAAGCCATCTCCCCGAGATGTGACCATTATTTCAATATCACTTTCCACTTTCAATTTTCAATACATTACCACCATGGATGTATAACATGGCGTCCGATCACGACCCAATCGGCTAAGCCGTCTTACAAGACGTTACCTCAATCACAATTTCATTTCATATTTATTTCAAATATATAAATTCATAGGCACTTGGGTCCACAATTATCACATCATACTTGGCACTAGGCCACATTTCATAACTCAATCTCTTATTTCCCACATTTCACATCAATATCAATCTCATCAACAAGCCATTCAATTCAAGAAATCAAGTATACATGAGAAGAAATATGAATCATGGTCATATAGAATATTTCAAAAATAATACACCTCAAGTTCATTATCAGTGGAACTTCAAACATAAGGGTTCTTCCAAAAATGAGGGGACACAACAAACCATAATAGAAATAGACATCAAGTCATAAACAAGCAATTACACCAATCATTCTTGAATTATTCATTTTCAATCACGAGAATATACAATTTCAACATCAAACTATGTAATAACTCGTATCATATTGAATGTACTTATAAGGCAAAATATTATCTCGAGCAACCATCTATGAGCTCAAATTGAGTACAAGCCTTTAGGCCCCTTTATTGTTGTAGTCATTTACAGAAAGTGAAGTCAAGGCTCATTTCATAATCTATTTCATATTTTCTCCTGTCATAGGCATCTCCATGTACAATTACAATTCAAGTGCTCGGCACATTGGCCATACTCTATTTCTCAAAGTCATTTGACTTATTTCAAGCATCTTTATACATACATGATTTCACATAGTTTGGCGTAACAATCTTAATTTAAACTTGACTTGAAATCTAGGCATTTTAGCACATAGTTCACATTCTTCACATATCCTCAATTTACCAATAATAGCATATTGACCATATTGAGATACACCTTTCTCATATATCTTGCAACACCAAATTCTCTTGAATTAACAAGTATCGCATCAATCACATTTCGGAATTACCATATTTGCATGTATACCATGGGAGCTCGATTTCTAAGAAGAGGGGGTTTTAGCCATACATACCACAAATTCGCCCCTTAATGATACTACAATGATCCTATACACTTAAGCAACTTCAATCTACAATACAACATTCAATATTAGTAATAATTCCATAACTTAAGCCATTTAGGCTTATCATCAAACACTTTATAGGTATGGATATTTACACCTCATAACTATAGTATCGGTTCATCCGACTATCACTATTATTCTTTAACAACTTATACTCAAAACATCACATGTGTGATCAACCAATCACACCCAACCAACAAAATTCCATAAAAAAATCACCTTTAAATCCCTACCATGATCCTGTATTTAATTTGGGAATTTATGGCTTTCAATCACCATAAAATAAGTTTTAATACTTGATTCATACTCATAATTACATAATAACCACATATATGTAAGTCTAAGGGTAAGAGATTACCACTTGTATTCCAAATCTTGAAAGACAACTTTTGGGTGTTCTTGAGATTTTGAAGAAATTCTATGAAATCCAATCAAAGTCATGTCATGATCATGTTGTAACTAGCGATTGAGAAGTGAAATCACCATGAAAATGCACTTATAAACTCACCTTAGGCGTGCAATTGGATGCCTTGGTCGAATTGGGGGTGGAGAGGATGCCTTAGCTCAAAAAAAGGAACCCTTGCATTTTTTTTGGCGAAATGAGGTCGTTTTACACTAAAAAACCGATTTTTTGTACACCCGCGCCGCATGGGACTCCAAGGGGAATGGGGCGGTTGTGCAAAATGTGTCTGGAAATGAAATTTCGGACCACACTGGAATTTGTACTTGCGCGGCGCGCCGGGCACCGCATGGGGCGCCGCGGTAGTGCAATTTTCTGCGCTGCTTTGGTAATTTGGTCATAACTTTGTGTAGTAATGTCCAAATGACAAACGGTTTAAAGCGTTGGAAACTAGACTCAAAGAAATTTCATATAATAGGTTGGTAATCACCTAAAACTTTATGCATATTTATATAGGCTCGTTCAAATTAGGGGCTTGTGCAAACTTATTTACAACTTTTGTCTCGTATGAAATTTTCAAACTTGGCTTAGACTTAGGCCTCTCCTTAGACCCCGATTCACTTCTAATATGACTTATACACTTTTTAAAATATCCAATTAATATCCATTATACCATGAATCCTCATTTGTACACAAAATAAAATAATTAGCCTACATTGGCACGACGAAATCATAAATTACTTGAAAAAAAATTTCTGTGGCCTTACATTCTCCCCCCTTTAGGATCATTCGTCCTCGAATGAGGATCGAAGTACATTCATTATCCATCCTTATGTAACTTCAGCTTGTTCACATCGTGAAATATATCAACAGGCCCGAATTTGGCTAAGTCCATAAATTTCTAAAAATTTCTCCAGAGTTTCTTTTGTAATTTGGCCTATCTACCTGTCAGAGAGCCCCCGAAACATATTTCCTAAGTACCATTACACAGTTTCTGTTATCCTTATAACTGGTATACAATTCATTACCTCAATAACTTGTACATATTCATACACTTTAAACAACTTACACTTAGCTCATTCTCTTTATACCACAAATTGCACCTGGTTCAACCAATGTCATTTACTTGCACAAAAATGGGTTACTTCAATGAGCCCCATACAATTCAATCACTTTAACATGTCAAAAATGCTTCAATTAATCATTATCAATCTACCCTATAATTATTCATTTACCTACCACATAAGTTTCACAAAAAAATTTATTTACTTCAAAGGTTGCACATTACCCAAATAGCATCAACATTTATAATTTGGCACACATTAGGAAGTTACAACAATAAGTCAATTCGGAAAAAAAAAATGGGGCGCCTTTGTAAAAATCTGAACACTACCTCAAATTTCTTAAATACAACTGTTCGCGTGATCACTACTAGACATGTTCGAACAGATGGGGATATTTCTCTTTCATTTCTTTTTCCGCTTCTTACGTGGCTTCTCGACTTGTTGACTTTGCCATAATACATTCGCAACAACAATCCCAACTTTCAGGTTTATCTAACAAGGATGACAACTAGATAGCTCACATAAGCTAACTATCCATTAACTTTACGCTCAATAGTTTCCACCGTGATGAAACACAAAAGGACTCCAACTACCTTCCACAATTACTCTAAGATGTGCTATCATAAACTGACAATAAAATTACCTATCGAATAGATGGGGTCACACATGGATACTTCCTCTTTGACATGTTTGAACCTTCAATACCCAATGGGTCTAATACAGTAAGGAGCAACAGAGTTCAAAATCGTGCTGGAGTTATCCAGGAATTCATTTAAGCGCTGAGTAGAGCATTCCGCGAGGTTATATGCTAAGAGACACGGGGAGTTCTATTAATAATGTTTATATGGTTAATCATTGTGACAACATCAACTATTAGACAATTTAGGCATATGGGTAACTAGTACCTTGCCAATAAGAACCATTAAGGAGGAATATTCAAGTACATGACCCAGTTGCCTCCTGGAGTGTAGGGAAAATCCAGTTATCAAGAATGAGAATATCCTTGCACCTTAAATGCGATATGGGTTTAAAAAACACATAAAGTTGAATTACACTCTTAACGTTAACTGACACAAGGAATCTACACCACAAGGCCATGAGGATGAAAAGAAGTTGAGCACTTATGAAATTATCACACTTCCAACAGCTTACCCCTTCCTGATAATTGATACTATATGAGAGAAGTAAGATACATTAACTTGTCTCCCAATCAATATGCTCATGATATATGCAAAAATCTAAAGGCATCTAATCTCAACCTTTCACGGGTGAAATCACATAGCTAGGACGTCTTAATATTGGGACGAAATCATGTATTAGTTAGAGGGGTTCAAATGATTAACATGATACTCTGGGAAGAAAGACAAATAACACTCATATCCAGTCCAAGAAGGTGAAATACCAAGGGTTGCAACACTCCCCGCACATGACACGACATAGTCAATGATTCTAGAAGTCAAGGGTGTACAGACAACCAAACTCAACGAGACTGTGTAAATAATCATGGAAGGTTTGCAAATGCTCATGATGAAATCCCAATGGACTTTGACTTGAGAAAGGAAGTGTCGTAGTGACACATAAAAGGGCATGTTCTCTCATAGTTATAGAACAAGTGTTAGGAACTAGCACAATGAATTCACTAACGATGATACACAATTATCACATTGTGGTGGCATAAAGAGAAAATAATCATTCGTTATGGGCTACATACTTCTGCTATATTAACCCCCAGACTGCAATACTAGACCACATCATGGGCAACTACAATATTAGAAATCAAGTGAGCTACTTGCTACGTGATATCTCAAGTGGACACGAAAGTTATGGCTACACAAGATCTTCCTGTAATGGGGATGTGAGGATCTCAATTTTCATAAAGACTTTATACAAACAGTGACCATTTCGATTGATATGCACTCATATGATAGGCACTGAGATATGCCTGTATGTTACTAGACAGTAAGAATGTTTCATGATGATATGTTTCATGATGATACTCGCAAGAGAGTAGAGTGACTGTTCAAACCATAGAATCTATATACACCACATGAGTAAACTTTACGACGGTGTAGGTATAGGCACAAATGAGCAGATGTTATCCATTTAAATAAAATATTTCTGTAAGAAATTCATCGGGAATAGTCCTTTGTTGAGAATTTAGGAAAAGCAAGTGGGAAGTATCAATAGTGTTATAACTCAATTCAGGAACATAATTATAGATCTTAATTCCATAGGAGGCTATAAGTAAGAGAATCGTGATCGGGAGACGTTGTGAATAATATGTCTCATTCAAAGAGCAGGTGCATACAATATTTTGTGATTTATATTATTTTTAAGAACATATCTATGCAAGATCCCAATATAGGTGTACGTATATAATAAGGAAAAGTATGTGGCATTCAGAATGACGTACTAATGGGTCACTTACTTGGTGACTCTAGATTGGCGGGGCAGTGCCTTAACTGATGCACCCCGACTTCATATCTGTAAATACATTAGTAACATATTGATATACTACATGATATGGTGGTGCAGTGACATTAATAGGAACAAGGGTACTCCCCTTTAGCAACCAGTTCTACCAATCCCTCCATGGCTCGACACATTCTCTTAACAAGTCATTGGGCAATCTACTCGGATTCAATGATGGAATCAATCCCTCATTACATCCTTTGAATTCGCGAATTGCGGTATATAAATTACCAATCTTCAGAATAAGACTTCGAGTGAAAATCAGCTCCCTATCATGAGCTATATCGCACGATCTGTAGTATCAAAGAAGGGTAAAATTCCTAAATATCCAAATAGCCTCCAACTTATAGATGTGGTTGTCACACCTCCTTTTTCTGAAGCTTTTATGGCTTTTACTACACCCAGGGAAGGGATGTAGTAAAGAAAAGAGTTTTTCCAATTTAAGGACAATCGAAACGGGATTCGTTTTATTTAAGATTCAGAGTCGCCACTTGGGAGATTTATGGTGTCCCAAGTCACCGGTTTGAATCCCGAATCGAGGAAGGATTTGACTCTGTTTAACAGTCGCGAACCAGAAATTCGGGTAAGGAATTCTGTTAACCCGGGAGAAGGTGTTAGGCATTCCCGAGTTCTGTGGTTCTAGCACGGTCGCTCAACTATTATATTTGGCTAAAATTTAATCTTTATACATGTTACCTTACTTGTGCAATTTTAGAATTAATTACCGCTTTTATCAATTATTTTATTTAAGAAGTTGAACGTCGTTTAAGAACATATTTTTGGATCACCTCACATGAAATGCACCCCGATCCTCGACACATTCCTATTCGACTTTTTTGGATTTGGATTTGGGTTGCATGAAATGCACACCCGTATTTAGGAAAGTAATATTATTAAAAATCGTGCCTAAAGCTGCTAACGTATTATTATCTTTTTGGAAAGCCATGAAATTCGCTAAACGGCCTATCCCGAATACTAAGTATTTTTTAGTAAGTAATTAATGAGGGCCCCACAATTGTATATTTGATTTGGCGAGGCTCGTCTCATTTTTTTTATTAAGGCCAAACTAAAGTATCTAAATTTTATATTTTTTGTTTTGTCTCTAAAGAGTCAATTAATCCATAACTATAAATTCGAATCTCGAATTCAAGTCCGAATCCAAACAAAAGAGTGAAACCGTTTAGCTTGAACCCGCTACTTAATTCAAAATCCGATTTCATATTTACGAATTTAATTTCCCTATTTCTACTTATACATTTATTATATTTGGGCTTTTAATTTTATTTCAAAATTTCAATAATGCTATTGGACTCCAAAGCAAGCTCATGCAAAAGAAATTGCAGGAATAACAGCCAAATATATGCACTAACCAGGCCCAAATGAGAAAAATAAACAATCAGAAGTCGGGCCTGGTCTATGTGTCAATTAAGCAGGAGCCCAAACTTTGCGCTAAGTTGTTAGGCCCAAGACTTTCAAAACAAACAAAATAACACTTCACATATTATCAGAATCTGCTGGATACATTTTTTAATAATTTCAAGTGTTTAACAATTACAGCAAGGAAAAAGAAATTTCATTTTTTTTAACTTGAAGAAAATATTTAGCGTTTGAATTCTCAAATCCAACTGATGTTATTGTATTTACAGGCCTATTAGTTAGCTTTTTGTCACGACCCCAAATCCCGGTCGTGATGGTGCCCAACACAACTGCTAGGCAAGCCCGACCATTCTCTCTCAACCCGAGCGTAAAGCTCAAGACCAATTTATTTAATATCTTTAAAAAAAAAAAACCAGTACAGCTATAAGTTTAGCTAATAAAATAGACAAACCAAATATCCCATTAACACTGGGAACCACCTCCCAAAGACCTGGGGGTCACGAGTCAAGAGCCTCTTACAGTACAGTCAAAGAAGACTGTAATAATACATAGTCTGGAATGTGCGGAAAATCAAATAACAAGATAAGGGAGAAGTCGGGTCCT
>MU740422.1:0-10175 GCA_026770625.1 Nicotiana glauca
TTTTTTCTGATGTACTTATATTTTATTATTATTATTATTTTTTATTTATTTTCCAATTTTCCTAGTATTTGTTCTGCCATTTTCATGATATTTTCCTAATTAATCCCTTTTTATCCTCGTTCATCCAATTTACCAACACTGGTATTTCACACGAGTCACACAATTGCACCCAAAAGTTATTTTATTTTAATTTTGGAATTCCTTTACTTGGGGTAAAAATCACGTGCTCACAATCACCTATTTTCTATATCTTTTCGTGCTTCCGAAGCCTTGAAAATCTCATTTTTAGTTACCTCGATTTGTGTGCGCAGTCCGGGCGCATAGCCGGAAAGCTTAAATATGAACTCTGTGTGAAAAATATTAAATTTTGATATTAATATTATTAAAGTTAACTTTGATCAATATTTTAGGTAAACGGGGCCGGACCCGTGATTTGATGGTCCCGAAGGGTTCGTAGGAAAATATGAGACTCGTGCGTATGTTCGAAATCGAAATCCGAGGTCCTTAGCCCGAGAAATAAATTTTTAAAAGAAATTATTTTTCTGAAAATTAATATGGAAATTTAAAATGAAAATGGATTAGAAAGTGTTGGTATCGGGCCCGTATTTTGGTTCCTGTGCCCGGTACAGGTCTTATATGTGGTTTAAGCACTTTGTGTGAAATTTGATTAAAATCGGACGTCGTTCGTCGTGTTTCGGACTCAAAGTTCTAAAGTTGAAAGTTTATGAAACTTGGAAGGAATCATAGATTTTAAGGCTTAATTTAGTGTTTTTGATGTTATTTTGGTGATTTGATCGCACGGTTAAGTTCGTAGGATGTTAATGAGTTAGTGTGTGTGATTGGTTAGGAGCCCCGAGGGCTCGGGAGTATTTTCGAATAGGTGTCGAAGTGTTTTGGACTTAGGAAATGCAGCAGAATTGCTGCTGTCAGTTCTCCAGTTATTCCTTCTATGCGATCGCCTAGGACAGGCCGCGATCACATAGAGCAAATTGCTGAGGTTCAGAAATCCTTCTATGCGATCGCATTCTACCCTCCGCGATCGCATTGTACAAAGCTCAGCCCACATTTTTTTTTCTTTTATGCGTTCGCAACTCCACTTCCGCGATCGCAGAGCCCATCAGACCTGACCCTATGCGATCGCAGTCCCTCTTCTGCGATCGCATAGGGCATTTTTGCCCAGTTATTTTAAATGCCTAAAACAAAATAGTGACGGGTTTTATTCAAAATTCACATAAGCTCTTCTTCTCCACAGCCCCTAGGCGACTTTTAGAGCAATTCTTCACCAAATCTTTTTGGGTAAGTATTGCCTAACTCGTTTTCTTCATTTTCTATCATCATCTATTGAAATACTAAGCCTAAAACATGTAATCTAGGGTTGAAATAAGGGGAAAATGTTAGAGTTATGGCTTTTCAATTTTCTTTGATTTAAACCTCATTTTGGGGTCGAATTTGAAAACAAATTATATATTCGGGCTCGTGGGGGAATGGGTGATATGAATTTGGTCCGAACCCCATGTTTCGACCAAGAGGGCCCGGGGTCGATTTTTGGAACTTTGGGAAGAAAGCTTAGAAAACTATATTTAGGCATTAGGTTTGATTTGTTTAGCTTATATTAATGTTGCAAAGTCGTCATTTCATAGATTTGATTGAGTTGGAGCCGAATTCGAGAGGGAAGGCGGTCGTTGTGCATTGATTTAGTCGTAAAAGTTGAGGTAAGTGTTTGGTGTAACTTTGGCTTGAGAGAATAGGAATAGAGTCTTATTTGCTAATTGCTATTTGTCGAGTATGGTGTATAGGCATGGTGACGAGTATCTATATACTGGTGTCTAGCATGATCGTGTATCCTTGTATTGTTATATACCCTGAATTTGTTGAGATTCTTCCATGCTTATTTGATGATTTCTATATAATATAAAGAGCATGAGAAAGAGATATTGATTACTAAACTCTGTGGAACATTGGCTCGAGTTGTGTTATGGATTGAGAAGGTATATGATATGAAATGACTCTTTGGTGCGATGACTCGAATGATAAAGTGAATTAAAAGTGAGACGTGTAAGAAAGAGGAAGAGTTGATGGTTATTCCCTGCCGGGACATTTTATTGGTTTTTTTGGTTTTTCTCCTTTGCCGGGATTTAGTTGTGTTGTTATATTCCCTTGCCGGGATCTCTTTTACTAGTTGTTACTCCCTTATCCCTTGTTTGTAGCTGTGGATCGGGTTACACGCTGCAACAACACCAAATGATATGTGTCAGGTTGCACGCCATAACATTGCTATAAATATATGGATCGGGTTGCACGCCGCAACAATGATAATTTTGGATCGGATTGCATGCCGCAATAGTGTTTTTATGTGATCGGATCGGGTTGCGTGCTGCAACAAATTATAGATTAATAATGTTATTCCGGATTTAAGTTTTTGCTGGCTGTTCTATCTTTAAATTTCGATTTCTTGTTTATAACTGTTGCCTTCCCCCAGCATGTTCCCCTTCCTTTTATAAACTACTTATTTCCTGTTTATTTTCCTCAATATATATTGCATAACTGCATAGGTTTATCTGGTAGACTGGTCTATCCTCGTCACTACTTCGCCGAGGTTAGGCTTGGCACTTACCAGCACATGGGGTCGGTTGTGCTGATGCTACACTCTGTGCATCTTTTTGCACAGATCACGGTGCCGGAGCAACAACTTTTGGACAGCAGTAGTGGATTGGGACCTGACCTTCAGTCCAGGGATATCGAGGTATCCTTGCTGACGTCCACAGGCCAGGAGTCCCTTCTATCTTACTTTAGTTTGTTATCTCTTGTACCGGGATAGACTATTTTATGTTTCATTCAAACCTTGTATTTAGCATTCTCTATACGTTCGTGAGTATTGTAACACCAATCTTGGGAAGAGGATTTTGTTAAACTTCCGCATTTCATTCAGTTAATTATATTTGAGATTTCCACTTTATCATATTATGCTTCATTTTTATTTAAATGGTCGATATTTGCTAAAAGAAGGAATTTAAATTGGCTTTCCTAGCTCCTAATAGTAGGCGCCATCACGACCCCCGAGGGTGGAAAAAATTCAGGTCATGACAAGTTGGTATCAGAGCACTAGGTTACATAGGTCTCACAACTCACGGACAAACTTGGTAGAGTCTGAGGGATCGGTACGGAGACGTCTGTATTTATCCCCAGAGGCTACAGTGTTAGGAAAACTTCACTTTTGTTCTTTCTTTTTGTGCGATTCTATTTCTCAAATACTGATTGTCTTTCTACTATGTTCTTTCGTAGATGGCAAGAACACGTGCTTCCTCTTCTATCGCTCAGCAGCCCGAGCCCCCAGCAACAGCTCCTACGAGGGGCGGAGGGCGAGGCCGAGGCTGTGCCAGAGGCCGAGGCAGGGGCAGAGCTCAACCCCGAGCAGCAGCCCTAGAGGTGGAGCCTCAGGTTGATTATGACGAGGAGGTTCCAGCTCCAGCAGCTCCGGTAGGTCCAGATCAGGTCCTAGAGGGGTTCATAGCCACCCCAATTCTTCAGGACGCTTTGGTCAGATTGGTAGGCCTTATGGAGAGCGTCACTCGAGCGGGTTTGCTTCCAGTAGCACCGGACACCTCTCAAGCTGGAAGAGGAGTTCAGACTCCTGCTACACGTACTCCAGAGCAGGTAGCTCCCTAGGCTTAGGTTCTAGTGGTTCAGCCAGCTGTGGTAGTTCAGCTGGGTATTGTGACTCAGAACGATGATGGATCGGCTATGTCCGCAGATGCTTTGTGGAGGCTGGATAGGTTCACCAAGCTCTTCACCACCACATTCAGCGGTGCTTCTTCAAAGGACCCCCAGGATTTCTTGTATAACTGCCATAAGGTTCTTCAGACTATGGGTATTGTGGAGACCAATGGGGTCGACTTCACCACCTTTCATCTAGCAGGATCCGCCAAGACTTGGTGGAGGGACTATTGTTTAGCTAGACCAGCAGGGTCGCCATCCTTGACTTGGGACCAGTTTGCAAAGTTGTTCTTGGAGAAGTTTCTCCCCGTTACTCAGCGAGATGCTCTTCGCAGGCAGTTTGAACGCCTTCAGCAGGGCCCCATGACAGTCACTAAATATGAGACCCGGTTTATTGATCTATCTCGCCATGCTATTGTTATACTCCCCACCGAGAGAGAGAGGGTGCGGAGGTTCTTTGATGTTTTGATTCAGCCGATCCGTCTCCAGATGGCTATGGGAGCCGGGAATGAGATATCTTTTTAGGAGGCTGCCAATGCGGCCCGTAGAGTCGAGATGGCTCTTGCACAGGGAGGTGGTCATAGGTCGGATAAGAGGCCCCATCACTTAGGCAGATTTAGTGCTACCTCGTTTAGAGGTAGGGATTATTATGGTAGAGGCCATCCTCCTAGGCCCTTTCAGTCAGCTTTACAGGTCTCTCATGGTACTTCGGGTGATCGTGGTTCCCAGCCGCATTATCGGCAGCGTATCAGTGCACCACCGCTTCAGAGCTTCTGAGGTGGCCATTCAGGTCGACATGGTCAGTCTCAGTCCTCTCAGTTGTAGCATTCAGGTCGATGCTATGAGTGTGATGAGTATGGTCACATCAGGAGGGCTTGCCCGAGGTTGAGGGGTGCTCAGTCACACTAGCAGGGTCCTCGTCATATGATACCGGCATCAGGTGATCCACAGGCCGCCTAGCCAGCTAGAGATGGGGGCATAGGTCATAGAGGTGGAGGTAGGGATCATAGAGGTGGCGCTCGGACCGCTAGAGGTAGATTCCAGCCAACAGCCGATCGTCCCAGAGATATAATTCAGGGAGGTGTGGCCCAGACCCGGTGTTAAGATCTTCCAGCTAGGCCAAAGGCTGAGTCTTTAGATGCAGTTACTATAGGTACTATTCTGGTATGTGATAGCGGTGCTTCAGTGCTATTTGACCCAGGGTCTACGAATTCATATGTGTCATCCTATTTTGCACCCTATCTGGTTATGCCTAGTGATGTTTTGAGTATTCCTGTCTATGTATCTACACCGGTGGGTGATTCTATAGTGGTCGATCGAGTTCATCATTCCCGTATAGTAGTGTTTGAGGGTCTTGAGACCCGTGCTGATTTGTTGCTTTTAGACATGGTAGATTTCAACGTTATATTGGGGATGGATTAGTTGTCCCCGTATCATGATATCTTGGATTTTTATGCCAAGACCGTGACCCTGGATTTACTAGATTTGCCTCGTTTGGAGTGGAGAGGGACCCCAGGTCATGCCACTCACAGTGTTATATCATATGTGAAGGATCGACGCATGGTCTAGAAGGGGTGTTTCAATTATCTGGCGTATGTTTGCGATTCCAGCGCAGAGGTCCCTTCTATTTATTTTGTTCCTATTGTTCGGGAGTTCCCTGAGGTTTTCCCTTCAAACCTGCCGGGTATGCTGCCCGACAGGGATATCAAATTTTGTATTGATCTGGCTCCGGGCACTCAGCCCATTTCCATCCCGCCGTATCGCATGGCCCCACCAAAGTTGAAAGAGTTAAAGGATCAGTTGTAGGATTTGCTTGAGAAGGGTTTCATTAGACCCAGTGTTTCGCCTTGGGGTACGCCAGTGTTATTTGTGAAGAAAAAGGATGGTTCGATGAGGATGCGCATTGATTACCAGCAATTGAATAAAGTGACGATAAAAAACAAGTATCCACTGCCGAGGATTGATGATTTGTTCGACCAGTTTCAGGGTGCAAAGGTGTTTTCGAAGATAGATTTGAGATCTGGCTACCATCAGCTGAAAATTAGGGCATCTGATGTCCCTAAGACAACATTCCGCACTCGGTATGAGCATTATGAGTTCCTGGTCATGTCATTTGGGTTGACCAATGCCCCAGCAACATTTATGGAGTTGATGAACCAAGTGTTCAGGACTTATTTGGACTTGTTCATGATAGTTTTCATTGATGATATTCTAATATACTCCCGCATCCAGCAGGAGCACGAGCAGCATCTCAGAGTGGTTCTTCAGACTCTGAAGGATAGTCAGTTATATGCTAAGTTTTTGAAGTGTGAGTTCTGGTTGAGTTCGATTGTATTTCTGGGTCATGTTGTATCAACAAAGAGTATACACGTGGACCCAAATAAGATTAAAATAGTCAAGAACTGGCCTCGACCAACATCAGCTGCAGATATTCGGAGTTTCTTGGGGTTAGCATGCTACTATCATCGGTTCGTGGAGGGGTTTTCATCTATCGCATCCCCAATGACCAGATTGACCCAGAAGGGTGTCCAGTTCAGATGGTCAGATGATTGTGAGGCAAGCTTTCAGAAGCTTAAGATAGCTCTGACTACGACACCGGTATTGGTTTTGCCCACAGGTTCAGGGCCTTATACAGTCTATTATGATGCTTCCCATATTGGGCTTGGTACAGTATTGATGTAGGATGTCAGAGTCATTGCCTATGCTTCGAGGCAGTTGAATATCCACGAGAAGAATTATCTGGTTCATGATCTAGAGTTGGCAGCCATTGTTCATGCTTTGAAGATTTGGAGGCATTATCTCTATGGTGTGACGTATGAGGTGTACACTGATCACAAGAGTCCTCAGTACTTGTTCAAGCAAAAGGAGTTGAATTTAAGGCAGAGGAGGTGGTTGGAGTTGTTGAAAGATTATGATGTTACTATCTTGTACCACCCGGGGAAGGCCAATGTGGTGGCTGATACATTGTACAAGAAGTCCGCCAGCATGGGTAGTCTTGCTTATATTCCGGTCAGCCAAAGATCACTTGCTTTGGATGTTCAGGCCTTGGTCAATCGATTTGTGAGATTGGATATCTCTGAGCCTAGTCGAGTGTTAGCTTCCACGGTCGCCCGTTCTTTATTGTTGGAGCGTATCTGTGAGCGGCAGTTTTATGATCCCCATTTGTGTGTCCCGAGAGACATGGTGCAGCGTGGAGGTGCCAAGAAAGTGACTTTATATGATGATGGCGTCTTGAGATTGCAGGGGCGGGTTTGTGTGCCAAGTTTTGATGGGATTCGAGAGTTGATCTTAGTGGAGGCCCATAGTTTCCGGTATTCTATTCACCCGGGTGCCACGAAGATGTATCAGGACCTGAGGCAGCACTATTGGTGGTGCAGAATGAAGAAAGATATTGTTGCATATGTTGCTCGATGATTGAATTGTCAGCAGGTTAAGTACGAGGATCAGAGGCCTGGTGGACTGTTTCAGAGGATTGAGCTTACCGAGTCGAAGTGAGATAGTATTACTATGGATTTTGTTACCGGACCCCCGATGACCCGGAAGAAGTTCGATGCGATTTGGGTCATTGTTGATAGGCTGACCAAGTCAGCGCATTTTGTTCCTGTTGCAGCCACTTATTCATCAGAGAGGTTAGCTTAGATCTACATCAGAGAGATTATTCGCCTTCATGGGATGCCAGTATCTATCATTTCGGACCGGGGTACGTAGTTTACCTCACGCTTCTGGAGGGTAGTTCAGTGAGAGTTGGGCACCCAGGTTAAGTTGAGCACATCATTTCATCCTCAGAAGGACAGGCAGTCCGAACGGACTATTCAGATATTAGAGGATATGCTCCGAGCTTATGTTATTGACTTTGGAAGTTCGTGGGATCCGTTCTTGCCTTTAGCGGAGTTTGACTACAACAATAGCTACCAGTCCAACATTTAGATGGCCCCATATGAGGCGCTGTATGGTAGGTAATATCGGTCTCCATTTGGGTGGTTTGAGCCGGGAGAGACTCGGTTATGGGGTACAGATTTAGTTTAGGAGGCCTTGGACAAGGTCAAGATCATTCAGGATAGACTTCGGACAACTCAGTCCAGGCAGAAGATCTATGCAGACTGCATGGTTCGAGATATAGCATTCATGGTTGGCGAGCGGGTATTGCTCCGAGTATCGCTTATGAAGGGCGTGATGAGATTTGGGAAGAAGGGCAAGCTTAGCCCTAGGTTCATTGGCCCATTTGAGATTCTCGATCATGTGGGGGAGGTGGATTATAGACTTGCCTTGCCACCTAGATCTTCATCCATGCATCCAGTTTTTCATGTGTCCATGCTTCGGAGGTATCACGGCGATCCAGCCCACGTGTTAGATTTCAGCACTGTCCAGTTGGACAAGGATCTGTCTTATGAGGAGGAGCAGGTGGCTATTCTAGACCGGCAGGTTCGACACTTGAGGTCGAAGATTTTTCCTTCAGTGCGTGGTCAGTGGAGAGGTCAGCCCCCTGAGGCATCGACCTGGGAGTCCGAGTCTAATATGCGGAGCCGTTATCCTCATGTATTTCCCAACTCAGGTACTTCTTTCTTTTATCCGTTCGAGGATGAACGGTTGTTTTAGAGGTGGAGAATGTGATGACCCAAAGGGTCATCACATGTTTTCTCTCTCTTTTCGTGCTTCTAAGGCCTTGAAAACCTCATTTTTAGTCACCTCATTTTGCGTGTGTAGTCAGGGAGCATAGCCGGAAAGCTTAAATATGAATTCTGTGTAAAAAATGATAAATTTTGATATTAATATGATTGAAGTTGACTTTGGTCAACATTTTGGGTAAATGGATCCGGACCCGTGATTTGACGGTCCCAGAGGGTTCGTAGAAAAATATGGGACTCGGGCGTATGTCCGGAATCAAAATCCGAGGTCCCGAGCCCGATAAATGAATTTTTAAAAGAAATTGTTTTTCTGAAAATTAATATGGAAATTTGAAATGAAAATGGATTAGAAAGTGTTGGTATCGGGCCCGTATTTTAGTTTCGGCGCCCAATACAAGTCTTATATATAGTTTAAGCGTTTTTTGTGAAATTTGGTTGAAATTGGACTTCGTTCGATGTGTTTCGGACTCAAATCTCTAAAGTTGAAAGTTTATGAAACTTGGAAGGAATCATGGATTTTAAGGCTTAATTCAGTGTTTTTGATGTTATTTTGGTAATTTAATTGCACGGTTAAGTTCGTAGGATGTTAATGAGTTAGTGTGTGTGATTGGTTAGGAGCCCCGAGGGCTCGGGAGTATTTTTGGATAGGTGTCGGAGTGTTTTGGACTTAGGAAATGCAGCAGAATTGCTGCTGTCAGTTGTCCATTTATTCCTTCTATGCGATCGCATAGGATATGCCGCGATCGCATAGAGTAAATTGTTGAGGTTCTAAAATCCTTTTATGCAATCGCATTTTACCCTTCGCGATCGCATTGTACAAAGCTCAGCCCATATTTTTTTTCTTTTATGCGTTCGAAACTCCACTTCCGCGATCGCAGAGCCCATCAGACCTGACTCTATATAATTGCAATTCCTCTTCTACGACCGCATAGGGCATTTTTGCCCAGTTATTTTAAATGCCTAAAATAGAACAGTGACGGGTTTTATTCAAAAATTCACACGAGTCTTCTTCTCCACAGCCCTTAGGCGACTTTTAGAGCAATTCTTCACAAAAAACTTTTGGGTAAGTTTACCTAACTCGTTTTCTTCATTTTCTATCATGATCTATTGAAATCCTAGGCCTAAAACATGTAATCTAAGGTTAAATTGGGGGAAAAGGGTAAAGTTAGGGCTTTTCAATTTTATTTGATTTAGATCTCGTTTTTGGGTCGAATTTGAAAACAAATTGTATATTCGGGTTCGAGAGGGAAGGTGGTCGTTGTGCATTGATTTAGAGGTAGAAGTTGAGGTAAGAGTTTGGTCTAACTTTGGCTTGAGAGAATAGGAGTAGAGTCTTATTTGCTAATTTCTATTTGTCGAGTACGATGTATAGGCATGGTGACGAGTATCTATACACTGGTGTCTAGCATGACCGTGTGTCCTTATATTATTATATTCCCTGAATTTGTTGAGATTCTTCCATGCTTATTTGATGATTTTTATATACTACAAAGAGCATGAGAGAGAGATGTTGATTACTAAACTCAGTGGAACATTGGCTCGAGTTGTGTTATGGATTGAGAAGGTATATGATATGAAATGACTCTTTGGAGCGATGACTCGAATGATAAAGTGAATTAAAAGTGAGACGTGTAAGAAAGAGGAAGAGTTGATGGTTATTCCCTTGCCGGGACATTTTATTGGTTTTGTTGGTTTTTCTCCTTTGCCGGGATTTAGTTGTGTTGTTATATTCCCTTGTCGGGATCTCTTTTACTAGTTGTTACTCCCTTATCCCTTGTTTGTAGCTGTTATCTGGGTGAGGTTTTATTATATATATATATATATATATATAGATAT